>VYZX01014705.1:9546-79467 GCA_013401335.1 Brachypteracias leptosomus
TCTAAAATTGGACTTGTTATCAGAAGCAGTATGAACTTGAGCTTGTGGTTACGCTTTCAGCAACAATACTGCACAAGTCATCTCAAGTCATCTCTGCTCTTGGCTACTCATTCACACCTTCATACTGTTCAGAGTTAACTGCATGCATCACACTTGTGTGGTAAACAGGATCTGAAAACCAAGCCACCTGAGCGCCTGTGCAAGCACAGGGAAGAGGCAACATCATGGTTACTGCTGCTCCAAAAATAAAAAGTTTCCTGAACTACACCAGAGTTTTAATACCAAACTGAAAGTCAAACCTAAACTTCTGAGATTGAAATTCTAGTGATCTGGCTCCGTTATAGATTTCAAAGAGAAATCCAGAGTTGCTTAAGCTGTACAAAGGTATTAATTTTGTCAGCAGCCAGGCAAGCTAAGAATGGAAGCATCTTGTGGTGCTCATCACCATTTGCATGCTGGCAACTACTAACCTAAGATGCATGAGAGCACAGCTGCAAGCTAATTCAGACAGCTTCTTTTTACGTACCATGAAGAACTACGCACACTGCAAGTTGCAACTGGTGGGCCATGCTGAAGCATTAGGGATGTTAGTTTCTTCAACTAACATAGCTAGATCCTAGATCCAAAAATGGTCAACCTGTTTACAGGCATAGTAATTCTCAAATCAACATAGCAGCTTCATATATTATTACTTCCATTTCAAAAGAAAGTTGGAATACAAAATTCAAAGCACAAACTCCTCCTCCTTAGGATAACCTGTGCTTTTGGATCTCTGCAAGGTGAGACCAGTTTGTCATATATGCTTCAGAACATAATACATCCTTCCACAAATCTCATTAGTCATATAGCATGGCTTATCTACACGTACATAGGACCCAATCCAGAACAGCATCTTCACACACATTCAACATAAGCCTGTTCCCTTTTAAGCCAATCAAATTTATATTTACACAATTCAATTTAAAGTCAGTGCGAGAAAGAGGACAGCACTACTTGTTTCCTATGTGGCTGTCTCCCTGCCACTGGATTAAACAGTAGATCTTTAAATATGCTAATGCATCTAAGAGCAGTGACAGAAACATTCATTCATCTTCTGTTATTTTGGACATGACAGTTACTATCTTTTGATCAAGTTTCCATTCATATTTGGGCTTCCAACATATGAGTTCAATATTTTTTACTTTGTTATTTTAATAGTCCCTTGCATAAGCCAGCCAAGACTATTATTACTTTTATTTCTGTGTGTGAAAAGGCAAAGACTCATGAAATATCTTACATTCCTAGAGCCCGTTGCCTTTAAGCAGGAGTGCTCCAGATCATCAACACTGGCAACAATAGACAGTACTGTAAAAATAGTGTGTACGCACGCAGTGCAACAGATTAGCTACCCATCTTTGGACAAGAGAAACACAGCTCACTTATGACCTTGGTAATAGTTGCCTGTGCCAGTTTAAATCTCCAGCATAGGAATTTAAATGAATTTTGATAACTGCCCAAATAGACTCTACCTTCAGTAATGGGATGAATTCTTATTATTATTGCCAGTTCTGTCTAATAAAGATGTAGGGTCTTTTTAGTAACATATGGAAAATCATTATAGCCACAGTCCAAAAGCAATTGCTAGTGGGCAGTGTGCTGTCAACTCCTTTCAGTTTGTTGCTTCACCACTTCACCCATGATCTGAAGGAATAATTTCTCCTTCTGCAGCATAGCAGCAGTTTAGTTTCCATGCTCATTAATGTCTGGTGCCTCTTATAATTTTGGTTCTCAGCAAATCCAAAGGCCATAAAACATCTTAATGTCTGTTAAATTATGTCTACCATGACCATGTGGTACTGAATTCTCAATTTATGTTAGGTGTGCTAAATGAAATGATACAACACATTTGGCTTTTGGACATAAATTTGGAAGATGGGATACTCCATTTGCCATGAAAAAGCTTAGAGAGAAAATCATACTGTATTGGCAGAGAAAGACATGGGCAGTATGATCAGAGATGGCCCAATATATGTAGTTCAACTTCAAACTTCCCAAAGCTAATCATATTCATCTCCTCCAGGAATCGGAGCCAGCTGCTAAGTTTACACTTCTCATGAAATACAAAAATCTGAACCTTTGGGCTCAATTCAAAGGCATAATTAGAACTATTAAATCTTTCACACTTCCATCTTTTAAGATTTTATCAGGTATCAGTTAGATATAGAAGGGAACGGGGTTTAGACATGACTATAACCAATCTGGCTGTTCCTCTCCTGCCTGTACCTATTCCCAGTCAGCTTTGAATTGGTGGGCAATTTCAACTTTAGAATATGGATAGAAAACTCGAAGATCAACTTTTATAAAAAATATGTCTAAGAGATTTCATATACTGCTCTTCACTTGAGAAAAAGCACGCAGAAACCATGAGCAGAAAATCTACTTGACATCTGTACAGTCAACACATACACCCTTCTGATTTAGCATGGCACAGTAGTCCCTTGACAGCTAGGGTATCTAGGAGTACCTAGGAAGGAGGGAAGAGAAGAAGGTGTTGAAAGGTTACGTATCCATAGCAAATGCTGGGTCTCCTAATCTTGTTGCAAATTAGTCAAATTTGTCAGCAAGGTTATAATTTAAAAATAATCACAATCAAAACTGCCTTAAAATTCTAGGGATTGAATAACTCTGAAACTCAACAAACCAAAACAACTTTCTTTTTTTTTTAATAAAGGAAATCTCTACTCAAAATCAAGACTCAAAGATTTTTGCCTTTATTGTTTTTGAAAGACTTCCTTTAGTTCCAGACAGAAATAATTCAAGGAAGTCTTACATAAGAGATCTGATTAGGGGATCCCAGCAGTCCTCTCTGTCTTCAAAACCTATGAATCTGCTTCCAGACATGGTATAAAAATCAAGAAACTGAGTCACATAAAAGTTGTCTTGAGGATTCTTAGCAAAGAAAAACTGCTTTGCATGTTTCTAAGTCAAAGCACATGCAGAAAAATGGTAAATATCAAACAATTGAGATATTCTAATTTAAAAAAAAAAATCAAAATTAGATAGAGGAGATAAGTTCACACATTGATAGGATGGATGTACATAGACGCCTCCAACTTTTTCAAATAAACCTCTTGGTTACCTTTACTTCAAACCAGGCTACACACTACCTTATGCCAGCATATCCCCTCTTGTACTTGTCCCTTCCAGTTAAATCAATGTTCACTAAGAGCCTGACCTCTTGTGCAACTACTAAGAGGGTCCATGGTGATCTGCATGCTGGTGTTCACACCTCATCTGTTATTTCAAAGGAGGAACAAATACTTTCTCCCCATATGATCTCTGAAATCTGACCAGAACCTGTAGTTACAGCAACCATTTGTGTTGAGAGGTGCAAGGTCAGAAAAAGCGTGCCTTGAACCTCCACCCCTTCCTAATAATGATGCAATGATTCAGTATATCCACACATCTTGTTATATGGAAGGAAAATACATTACGAAAGAACATGGATGTTATTAATGCATGGAAAAACATGAGACAGGGATAAGTGTTGTCCTTAGTATGCCTACTTGAGGAAAGAACAAAGGTGACAGTAAATACAGAGCTGAAGATGTCATTACAGCTGAAAGTCTAGGATATCTTTTTGGCAGTGATTTCCTATATCCGTAATATAGATGCAAGGATACACACTCCCTTTTTTTTTTTTTTTTTCCCCAAAGTCTTCCTTGTCAAGCCATCTGACCTGTTTAGAATAGGAAAAAAAGCTAAATAGAACAAGATATTTTTAGTGTTCCTGAAGGAGCTTCTTCCAAATGTCATTCATTATAGAGCTATGTGAAATCATCTCTCTGGACACTCATTCCAGAATCTAGGACAAAGTGAATGACTTCAGCCACAGCCCACCCCAGAGAAACACTGCATTCCCTGCTCCAGCATAATGCATTCAATTCAAATTGGTTTGTTCCTCAGCCAAGGGACACAGCAACATAATGTACTATCTCCCTCTTGAATATCCAATAGAGAATAAATCTGATCTGCTGGGAAAATGTTTTGAAAATCTAGCCTGAAAACACATAATCTGTTTCCTGGAGCTTCCTTCCAAAGATTCAGTAGCTAATTTTACACCATTGCACCCGTGAAGTCTTTAGAAAAGGCAGGTAGGAGGGAATTAAATTGTTTACAAATTATGAACAACAACAAAGTTCAAAAAATTGACTCAACAGTTTATATTCATCACCCTTTTGTTGCAAAGCACCTGCAATGTTTCACCCCATAAGGCTGCTACCTTGAAAAATACAATTCTCGTAATTCTTTTCTTATATAACATCTTGTTCTAATATCTCATAGCAGTTTTTGAATTTTGAACCAGATTTCCACTTGCTAGTGGGAGGAAATACAAAGCGAATAGCACTGGTTAGCAATAACATGACTCATCTTTATCATCCTCTTTGTTTCTTTTGGGGGGTAGTTCTGCTGTCTACCCAATACTTCACAGGCACTGCTATGTGATGAACTGCACACGAGGAAAAGTAGCATTTGGGTTTGTGTTGCCCACCTGTGGCCTTCCTTCTTTCAGTCAGCAGTACATAAATTACACATACTGGCATCACATGAAAACGTAAGAGTTTCTTTCTTCAAATGCTGCACATACTGGATGCTGTGTATCTGGATAGTTCACACTAGTGGAATCTTTTCACCATTGCCAATAATTTCTTAGGGGCAGACACCTATAAACATGGACATGTCTCTCCAAAACTAATGAGAAGAGGAACTCACTGTGGGACTTTTGGGAAATGTGGGAAACATAGGGAGGGGTCTATCTTTGAAGTTCACTCCCTTCCTCTTTGCATCCCACTGTTATAGTCATAGGTCCCCAAGAAGTGGGGCTGTGCAATGGGGGCATGAAACAAGCAGAACCCACTTTTCACTGCCCTCAACCTCTCAGGATTATTCAGGTGTGGGATGATGCCAATTCAGCATTCACTGATGCTGCTTCTCCAGCCCACAGAAGGAGTCTGATCCCCAGTGAAATTTAGGTGTAAAACTTGGACATTTAATACCTTTTAGGATCTGCAACCAAGCTCTTGGTTTTTGTGTAGTTTTCTGTATTGTGAATGTTTAGGTGATTTACAGAAAGGGACCAGCTTTCATCACAAGCAAGTGGGCAGACCTAGACAGGAATAGTACTGCAAAGAAGAAAAGATCTCATATGTGTAACAAAAACAGCTGTGACGAGGGCACTCTAACAATGGCAGGTCAACTGTACTTCCCTTTTATTCAGTATGACTCAGCTACCCATGTCTGACATTCACAGCAGAGAGATCTCACGTTGCTAAAATTTGGACAGGAAAAGAGGAACAAAAGCAAATATTTTATTCAGAGTCATGCTAAAGATTTTGCCAGAAAACTGGATTTTGCTGCTTTTCTCCTATGAGGGGAAGGGGGGAAAAAAACAAGAGATAATTACAACACGTAACTATCATATACTCTTGAGAGAGGGTGCAGTACTCAATGAATCCCTTCATTCATTGTGAAGGATTGTGGTGGGTTTACCCTGGCTGGGTGCCCTGTGCCCACCCCTAGTCCCTCTATCACTCCCCCCCCCACAACCCAAACCTTCGTCAGCAAGGCAAGCAGGGAGAGAGTAAGATGGAAAAGAAGAAGAACCCGTGGGTTATGATAAGAAGCAGTTTTAATAAACAGCAGANTAAAATACTGAGGCAGACCTTCTCAGCCATTAATTTTCTTCATCTTTAATATTATGCCACTTCCATTGTCATTTTTCCTTTATGTTCTCTGCAATTTTCTATTCGTTCTTCACTTCCTTTCTTCAATTCTCTATTCCTCCTTTATTTGTTTTACTTCCCACATTTCAACAGGGTTGAGAAAATGGACCCAGTTTAAAAAGCCTCTCACCTCTTGTGTTTTCAGTACATCCCTATGTATTTGATCACAGTATAAGAACAAGGATGCCTAGTGCCAGTATTACCATCTGCCTACAAAAATCACCTGAAAGTACAATAAAAGAAACTGACTTTTGCCCCTTTTTTCTTCTGCTAAGCTCCTACTTCGAGTTGGTTTTGCTTGTGCAATGTGTGAGTGTGCCCCATGGTGCATTACACCCAGTGCAGCGCCATTATATTGTTGTTCATATCCAAACCCTGAATTCCACCCATGGGTGGAAGAGAGAGGCCCTTCTCAACCAAGTTAGTTTGAAGCCCTGCATAATTCATACTTCAAGTGTAGATGTTTTAAGCAGAACTCCTGTCTGTCCACTGTCAAACCCTTTAAGTGGAGGTAAAGCTGACACCTACTAAATGGTCCCTTTTGATACATATATCACTCTTTGAACAAAGTAAACAGTAGTGGCAAAGGGACTTTTGAGCCACCATCTCTTAATCCAAGTTTACTCAGCATAGTTCCTGGATATAGAATCATAGAAACACTGAAGGTCCCTTCCAACCCCATGCATTCTAAGCTCATCTAGTCCAACCCCCCCGCAGTCAGCAGGGACATCTCTAACTAGATCAGATTGCTTGGAGCCCCATCAAGCCTGGCCTTGAATGTCTCCAGGGTTTGGGTTTGGGGTTTTTTTGTTTGTTTTTTTGTTGGGTTTTTTTTAAGCTCTCAGCCAGTGTTGGCAAAGTTTGTAAGCATGGACAAGGCCTCAGTAAAATTCTGGGAGGAGATACTGTCAGGAAAAGTAAACCCAGTTTAGCCCGAAGAGATTATTTGTTAAATAGAGTGCTTTACCATCCTGCAGTTGGGTAAGAGTAATTTTTTTTTATTCCTTTTTTTTTTTTGAGTAGTCATGAGGTTTTACCAGTTCAAGTACATAGTGGAAACAACTTCTAGTACAATGGTGGTATAATTTTCAAGGCTGCCTGATTCAATAGTAAGTGAGCTCATCCTCACCCCTCTGCTTAAAAATTGATTAGTTTCTAGTGAAATCCAAAATCCTCAATTAGGACTCAACACTCTGCAGAGCACATCAGAAGAAATTATCATCAAAGATGGTAATTCAGATAAAAAGTGTGAGACAAGAAGCTACCCAAGTTAGCCAAGAGGAAATGCTGAAAAGGAGGTAGTGCTGAGCAAGATGATCATCTGTAAAGGAGATTTACAGCCCTGAAACACCTCCAGCCAGTAGGAAATGACACCCACCTTTTATCACAAACTACAGCTGATCCCACCATTACCACAGCCCAGAGATGGAGCTTTCCTTCTGTCTCCGCTCAGGGCAATCCCCACGGAGCAGAATTTGTTTCACCCCTCTTTCCCCCACCCTCTTCCCTCCCAGGGGAGGAAGAAAGGCCTCACACAAAGTTGGAAATCAAGATTATAACTTTTAACAGGGAACAACAAAAGAGATATTAAAGGAAGGGGAATATACAGAGGTATCAAGAGAAGATATATATACAAATATATACAACACCAATCCTCGGATGTCGCTGGATTCCTCACGAGCCACATGGAGTTGTAGCCAGCCACGCAGAGGTGCAGTCCCAGCAGCAATCCCAGCGAGGAGGGGGTGAGCAGAACTTCCTGTGTACTTTTATAGAGTGTGGCAGGAAGGGGAGTGGAATAGCTGCTCCACCTGTCCCTCCCCTTCCCCAAACCTTAAACCACACCACCTTCTCCTAGCACAAAGGGTTAACTGTTAAAATATACTTAAACTTGTTAAAATACTTAGAGGGAGAAGGACACGCTTAAAAATGTTTAGACAAGATTAATTCTAGCCAGCAAGGACTGATTGAGTTTTCTATAGAAAGCTTCAGCAATTTCAGATGTCCCCAAAAGCTCAAAAGAGAACAGAATGCAAAGCCTGAAGGTGTGAAAAGGTGGAAGAAGATCCAGGGAGTACAAAAGTAACAGCATTGGAGGACAGCACGAGGATCTATGATCAACTTTCCAAATGTTTTATTTTCACTTATTCAGGCAGGATGCCAGCTGTGGACCACTCAGAAACAGTTGCACCAAACACCAGCAGGCACCACAAGGCTAAAGAGTGCAGTAGAGTAAGCAAGGGTGCAGATTTGCCAAGGGTGCAGATTTGCCAAGAAGAAATGAAGTAACATTAATCTAAATTCTTCTGCTGATGGAGTAACAATATATCTCCATAAGAGGAAGATAGCGTATGTACATACCTTATGTATACGCACACAAACGTTGACTTTTCTGAGAGCTTACTTGAGCCTATTAATATTCTCATAAACAGATTAAGGAAATAATTACAAGACAGACACAAAGCTGGTTGGGAAAAAAAAAAAGCCACCAGTATTAAAAATGTGAAGCAGACCAAGCTACAGAGATGCTGCTCAGCCCAAGCTCTAAAACCTGTCCACCCATCAACCTGGAATAATTCAATAGAAACAGTTGACCTATCCTAGAATGTACTGTGCAGGTGCAAAACAGCATCTGCCATATATTTGGAGGGAAAATTATACATTTGTTACATTCAAGTTGAGTGGAAAGGTTGTGAGGTTCTACAGTTGGGCGTTTGCAAGGAGCACAAACAAGAAGCACTCCACAAGTCCCACTCAAATCCCTCTATGCTGAGCCTCTGGTCATTAGCTCCTCCTGTCCCAGGGGCTGAAGCATACAGTTAAGTGACAGCTTCTCCTAGGTGGTTTTGCTGATTTTTGTTTTTTTTTAATTTCTGCTTAAGTGTTTATTTGATTCAGGGCTTTACAGGATGTGCTTTTAAATGTCTGGGGCACTGTTTGTAATCAGATCAAAGCTTTGCTTTAGGAATAGATACTCAGGTGATGATCCTGAAACAGCTTCTGCAACAACTTAGGATCCGGTTTCAGGGAGGTAAAAATTATCCTAAAACCACTTACTCTTTTCACTTATTTCAAAGAATCACTGAAAGCTTACATACTTATTTCCAAATTAACATTTTACTCATGCTTTGCTGCTCCAAATCCTCAAAATTACATGCACAGGATATAAATTTTAAAAGCAGGAAAAAAAAATGTTTTGTATTAACAGTTATATTTAAACTATCACAGATAATACTCGATTGCTATGCAGTACTGTATATGTTTTTATGGCAACTCATGTGCTATGGATACAACATTAGTATCCATCAGCTGTCAGAGCTTCTACAGATCCTGCTAAAATCCAGGAGCGCCTTCAGTTCCCTCAGCTTTGTAAGAGAGAGTACATGCTTCTGGTGTTGTGTGCATTGCATATATGAAGTTCATGGCCAAGCCCAGCATTCTTTAAACAGGAAATTCCTAGGGGCCAAATCTCAAAGCTGTTATTTGGCCCTATATTGTGCCAAGAGTCTTTTCAATTCCAGCACAGTCTTACAAACCAAAACAAGAGTTGTCTCTCACGAAATTCAGGGTTCAGCTCAATGATTTAGGATTACTTATTTTTCTTAAGTGAGGCTGCTCCAGGATTTGATCCTCCACAACAAAGACAAAGAAGTTTAACTGTTTTGGGACTAACATAGTCCACAAGAAGGAGTTGAACACAACCTTTGTCTTTCCCTATTTCACCATAAGGTCTCAAGCAAACTGGTATGGCACAGCTTTGAGCACAAAGCAAAGCAGAGAACTACTCTAGAAGGAAACACGTTTGTACATCTAAGATTGTATCTTGAGTAAAAAATTGTTTAACCTTCCTATGTCATGCAGCTGACAATCAACTTAAACACAAATTGACCAGTAACTCTGGTGTTCACCATTGCTCAGTCTAACATGTCTCATGCCTCCTCTGCTATAGTTATTCTTTCTCTATAACAATTGTACAGATTACTAATCAATATGGATGTCAGAGGGATGAAAGTAGTGACTTCCTAAATAAACATTTATCTAGATATAAAAGAAAACCTTCCAGGAAAATTTAAAATCTACCATTTTGCAACAGATCTATCATAGCCTAGCTGACAGACTCTTCAAGCATTGATAGCAATCCAGCAATCCATGAGATATTACAGTAGCAAAGACAACATACTGAGAGCAAAACCAAACTTGTACTGAAGGGACATGAAACATGAATAATGGCTTTCAAATCACAGCAAATGTTTCACAATCTTCAGAAAACATGAGTCAACAGTACAAAGATATTAAAATCCAACCTCCTAACTACATCAAAGACAAATTTTGAATCAATCTTACAGATTCCTCACATCTCCAGAAAAAAAAAAAGCAATTAATTAGTCACTCATTCTTCTATTTATTATGCTTAGAAAACAAGCAGCAGTGCCATTTCTCATTTAAGTAGTTACAGAGAAGCTCCTAGACACTAAAACTGGAGAACCAATCTCTGTTCTGATATACACTTTATACAACCTCCTGCAGATCATAGACCTTGCAGGGCTTATAGTGTGGCAAAGGTATGAGCAGCCACTGTAAAGCTGGAACAAGCTGTAATAAAGTAGTATTCAAAGACTGATTATAGAGCCTATAAAGAAATAATTCAAAAACACCATTACTGAATCAATAATTAGATAGTGATTTTCATTCCTTCTGCCTTCCTAAGGAGATATTATATAGAATTTAGAGAGCATTTGTTGTTGTGCAAGCACGAGCAGGTTTGTATTTAGCCATTAATCTCTGAAGACCTCCAGCAAAGTGTTAAGAAACTGGATATTAGCAATTGCATTCAGTGCAGCAAACCTGATCAGTGCTCGTTTCAGATACTTGAAGTGATGCCCAGGTTAAACATGCCCAGGGAACAGGGTTATGGTCTGAGTAATTTAATCCAGTTATCTGGTTTATGCCCTCCTCTCTTCCCTCCACCTCCTCCTCATCCTCCTCCCCCCCCCAGCTCCCCAAAAAGAAATAATTGGGAAATCCAGTAACAAATTACATGCAGGAGGAAATTTTGACACTCCAAGCTTTGAATGAATTCAACAGACCAAGGAGATCTGGCCCAGCTGCTTGCTACATGCACATTCTCATACAGCCCTTATCAGCTACTTCCATTTGCAGGTAGCAGGAGCACAAATACACTGAGGTGTGAAGACAGCACAGAAACTGGAAGGAAAAAAAAAAGGCACTGACGTCCATCACTCAGGAAATAGATAAAGGAAAGACTATCTCTGAAGGCTTTGTTTTTCTGCAGTCCATCTACACTGGATATCATAAAGGCTTTGCACTCCAGTTTCAGGGTCTCTCTTCTCTGGGCCTCTTGGGCTCTATTCTTCCTTTATTCCACTCCATTCCTACCATCATTGTAGTTCTGAGTGAAAGGTAAACAATTCCTATTCTTGTTTTCTTGTCCTGCATTTCTCTAGCACAGCATATTCACCTTCTCAATTCTTGATGGAACTCTGATTTATCGAAGCAGCAGCTGTTTTTTACTGCTTGTATTAAACAGAAAACTCTAAGGACTCCACTTCTAAGCACAGAATCCATTTTTGCCTCTGATCTTCACATTTTATACATCAGGGTCCATGCTACAAATTTAACTGTACTTCTACAAAGTTATTTCTCTTGCATCTTGCAAAATACCTTTCAAATATCCTCATACAAATAAAGCAGTAATAAAATCCATTCTCTTCAAAAGGATACTTCACTGATGCACTACAGTGGCTGTGAATGGACCTTAGGTGCAAACTTCATTTTAGTTCCCATTTAACCAAAGTTTACATAAATATAGGCTACTTTTAGGTTTTTTTACTGAAGACACCTTCCAAACTCAGAGGTTTAAATTCAGATAGATGTTGTTGGTCTGTCTGATACATAGCTATAGCCTTAGAGAGTGTAACAACAGGAAAGCTTTGTTGCAGAGGAATAGAAGTATACAAAGATTCATAAAAGCATTAATTCTGGCTTCTTGTTTTCTGATAGTTCCTCTAAGCTGTGCTACAATATCACATTTGCAGTGGAATTTTGTGTTTCCTTATCTATAGCATCAAATCTCAGAAAAATCTATTATGTTGCAGTGCACAGTTCCATAAAATCATAATGTCATTTCTTTTGGGAAAAGTTTTTCTTCAAGTGTAATGAAAGGTTGTAATCAGTTTTACATGCAACTCTGACTTTTCAGCACATGTTAAGGGAGAAGCTTGGAGGCTTGAAACAACGTTGCACTTAGTTACCAGACAGATTAGAAGTGGCAGGGAGGTTTTCATGACATTTTTTGCAGGAAGAATAAGGACCTACCAGACTTAGGAGGTTCCAATATACGTATATTGTAGAAAAGTGTTTTATTTTGCAACACCAGATTAGAAGTTATGAATTAAGTTTTCGTATTTGAATTGCAGAGACACCTAATTCTTCTCAGGTTGAACTGGAGCAGCCTTCTGCTTGTTCAAGGAATTAATAGTCCAGTGCATCTGCATAGAAGAGGGGAAAAAAAAAAAACAACCACCCAAAAAACCCCATAAACAAAATCCAACAGACCCCAGCAATCACAAGGGATCTGACACAAAAGCTGGTAGTCTTAGACCTGAACATGCCTACAAGAAAACATGAACCAGATCCCTGAAAAGGTAATGCTGCTCAAAGAATGTACCTAGCCTAAATCCCTTCTTTTTCTGTGGTTAGTCTCCTGTGCTTCAAAGACCAGAGGACCCAAAAAACACACATCAAATTATAGTTTATCGTGGGGAAGTTTTACTTTCATGACCCCACAGATGACAAGTGAAATCCCCAAAGCATGGCATTATTAACCAAGCATACTTTTCTCTTTTTTTCTTCTTTAATAAGCATCAGCAGGAGACATCTTTGCATTGGATGTGATAGGAAGTTGAGGTTCAAAGTCTAACCACTCAGGAACAGATGTTTCCTAGTGGAAAGCTATGCACGAGGATTGAGATTCTCAAAAGGAGCCAAATGATTGTTGGGTGCCCTTCCATGATAAATTGTAACACTGTAATCACCATTAGTAATGCTACAAACCCAGACTCCTAATTGTACAAACCTGAGTCTTTGTTCCAGGATCCTTAAGTCTGAACTCCAACATTACAAAAACCTCATGAAACTCTGAAGAGGGTAATTTCTCAGGTGGAAAGCACCCTGTCGCCATGTTCCAGTCTGATAAGTATTGGTAACAAGTCATCCTTGCTTCTAAAATGTCTTTTCAAACACAGCCTGCCTCCAAGTTTTAAATTAATTATAACCATGGCAAAACACAATTTTAACTGCTATTGTGTTTTGGAGATCCCGTGTGCAAAAGATTAATGCATAGTGATGAACTTTCCAATAAATAATTGTTTAGCAAATCACCTAATTTATAACCAGCTTATTTCTACCCTCTCAAATTCATCCCATATTCAAAGAGTGGATGCAACATTTTGGAAGAAAACTTTATAAATGAAAGTTGAATCCCTACAGGAAGTACAAAACTGAAATCAGCATTAAGCACAGATCTGAGGTCAGCTCTCAGTAACACAACAGCTGCAGATTGTGGTTATCATCATGTCCTCTAGAGTATTTTTGCAGATGCTTCATTGCATCAAACTGGAAAATCTGATTTTTTGTTAATTGTACTTTCAATATTAGAGAATGTTATGGAGACAAAGTAATTTCTTACTATAATTTTACAATAACAAAATAACAGTTCAAAAACTGGCAGTTCCTGCATGTCAAACATTAGTAATTACTTGGAAAATTCATGAGCCAGACATGCAGATCTTCAGCATTTTTAAGGCTCCTTTGCACAACTTAATTAGCACAACAGACACTTAAATCTGTCCTAAAGCTGACAACGCCTCAAGCATTTCCTTAACAGAGGGCAGTGCAAGTTCAGCTGTGTCAGGCCACACCAGCTGCCTGCCGCGTCAGTCCGGGCATGGAACAAAATAAAGGAGAAACACAGTGACCCTCCTCCACCAACGAGGAGTCTGAGCTGTACTAGGGTCAGAATAACCTGGCAGCTTCTGCAACTAAATGTGGAGAAAACAGGCAGAAAAGCAGAGGGGAAAAGCAAGAAATCCCACTAAGCACTGCTGCAATACACCGGGCCAAATGCCTTTTCGCTGGACAGGTTAATACTGTGACTGCACGCTCTGCATTCACAGCAACAAGCTTTAACTTGTCACCTCTATCCCCGCTCTTCACAAGCAGAAATGTTTTTAAAGGCTCACTGCATTTGTGGATTTTGTGTAGGTGGGGACACTATGGAAATCCCACCTGGATTCAGATGAAAGCCACTTTTTAAAGCAAAGCTAAGAGCTCTGATTTTGTTGAAAGCCTCAGCAATCCCAAATAATGTGGCTGTTTGACTTCCAGGTATTCAAATGGAGATTTTCTGTCAATGAGCTCAGGCATAGCCATAAAGCCAAACCAAACATCAAGGCCAAGCCTCTGGGTCTCCACTTCCCTACCACTCTTTCTTCTCCCTGTCAGAGAGTTTGAAGTACTGTCTCCTCATTGTTCTTTAGAGATGTGCAGGTAATCACTGAGCAGCAGTCCATAAAGCTATTTTGCTATAAATTACCAAAACATCCTATACCTTTAATGGAAAAAAGTAACTCTTCTTTTTTCCCCATGGAGACACAGACCTTTCAGAGCAAAGGAATCTCTGAAGCAGCAGACTAGATGTCCTACACTCCTTTGCTATATGGAAAGCCAGTCAGAAATCAGAATTTGTTTTGGAAGGGGAGAAACAAAAGAGATTCCAAGCAATACGCTGAAGTTTTTAAGCTTTCTAGAAAGATCTGAATAAAGTTAATTTATAGCCAGAAAAATATATCACAGTACTAAATGTGTTTATTGTACATTAAAATAGACATTAAAAATATTCTCTAGCATTCTAAAGATATAGTCTAGATTAAGACATTTCAAAGGATGGAAAGGAACAAGTTTTCCCTGGTGAAAAAAACCAAACAACTGCGTATGACATTTATGTTTCTTTGAAATACCACAAATCAACAAAAAGAAAAATGTAAAAAAAACCCTTCAAATTAATAATTTTTCATTACTAACTCCAATAATCCATTACACAGTAACATCTAGGAGCTCCAGATAAAGGTTCTCTGTGAAACTGTAAAA
The DNA here is from genome assembly GCA_013401335.1 of Brachypteracias leptosomus. Taxonomy (NCBI): domain Eukaryota; kingdom Metazoa; phylum Chordata; class Aves; order Coraciiformes; family Brachypteraciidae; genus Brachypteracias; species Brachypteracias leptosomus. Next base: position 24,477 of record VYZX01014705.1, read on the forward strand.
TGCAAAATTTGCTGGTCCTGAAAATGGTCTCAAGTTTCCATCCAAGTTTTGTCAAAATCCTCTGATAATCTCACATTTTACACACAGAACTACTTGACCACTTCAGGACTGTTTTCCTAACTACAGTATCCATGCCTTAAAATAAACAATATACAATAAATGGTAACCTGTCATCATAGTTATGAAGTGCTGTGGCCTGAGTCATGGACCCAGAGTTGCAGTTGACCTGTGGATGAGTCACAAGCTAGCAGAATGTTGTTTCCCCCACTGACTTCAGGTTCCAAAGGCAGAACCTGGCCCACCTGTGTTTTTGTGGCTCCACCCTCACCCAGGTGGTCATGTTTAGGGTGGTGGGCAAGGCCAGGACTATATCAACCAGGAGCTGATCAGTCAGAGTAGCTTCCTGTTGGGTGGGGCTTTTGTTGGGGCTGGTTGCATCTTGCTGAGCTCTCTCTCAGAGTGGTGTCCTTCCATGTGAAGGGCCCCTGAGGGAGCCATCTTTGTCTGCTCTGTCCAGCGGGCTACGTTGGCACCACAGTGGGCAGTGGAGGAGCTGGGCCCACAGGAACCTATGGCAGGATTGTTTGAAAGAAGACTTCTGAGGAGATGTTGCTGAGTTCAGTGTTGACCTGTGTGATCAGGCAACTGATGGCAGCATAAAATGATGATAGCTGAACCAGCACAACAAGTCACTTCTGAGGTCAGAGTTCTCTCTCTTAACTTAAACTCATCTTGACCAAACAAGATGAGTCTATGGCACCAAAGTGGGTGATTGAACTTCCATCATCCCTTTCACCTATGCTTTTCTGAAACATGGAGCCTGAATATGCTGAACAGTTTGCTGTTTGCAGCAATAAAACTTCTCTGTCCTACTATACTTTGGCACAAATCATTCTTCAACTCCTGCTGCTGTAGCAGGAATTCATTATCTGCAGGTTTGTGTTCATTTGATCAGAGGCCTTAGTGCACCCATTCACACTGGTGTTATTTAAAACACAGTGAGTCTCAGCTAACAACTAAGGACTCTGAAAGAAAAGGTGAGAACAAGCATTATGTACAAAAAGTCTTCTTTGTCTTTATCTGAATTAACCTGTTACTGTATTTGTTTCACCTTATGGTTTCCTATTGCTACATGCCTTCTGAAAACCAAGGCTCTCCAAGTCATTCAGCAGTGTTACACATCAATGCAGTGAATGTCAGCATTACCATGTTCCTGGAGCACACCCAGTGCTGGATAAAGCATCCAAAAAGCAATGGAGACCATTATCCTCCTCCTCAGATTTTCATTTTCATATTATTTAAGGGTGCTGGTAACAAAGCTAAGAGGTCACTGCAGAAACACAAAGTCCATCATTAAATTCAGGCCTTTAAAACAGATGGATCCAAGCCCTATAACTTAAATAGTGACTCTAGCTTCTAGAAAATTAAGATGACAGATTCTATTATGTAGTTTAATTCTCTCATTGTTAAAGCAAGGAGGCTAGCCAAATTTTTAGCAGGCAGAGAGGAAGCAATTTCACTGTTCTTTAATACCCAACTCAGTTCGAAACTATCTTACTGGTTCCAGGGAAATCATACCCATGCAAGACCTGGACCAGCAGAGAGAATAAGGCTCTGGTATTTTGCTTCAGGACATTTTAGATCTAAGAGTAAACTGTAAAGCTCAAATCCAACAGTTATGTTTGTATCTACACACATTTCATTTTTCCTTTGTTACTTTTTAAATTTATAAAAAAGGACTCTAATACGTACCATAAGCAAACAAGTCACAAGCCAGACTAATTATATCACTTTTGCCCTTTGCTTAGAGCAGTTTTAACTCATCTCTAAATTCCAGTCACCTGTTTCTAATTCAAGTACATTTCAATTTCCTCACTCAATATGGGGAGCAGCAGCACTAGCGCTCACCAGAGGCCCTCGCCAAGTGCAAATAAGAGTCAGGAGAAATCCTGGTGCTCTGCAAAGCAAGCTGGCCTGTCAGTCCTCAGCATGGGCTATCAGTAATGCCATTTGGACCTGGTACCCAGCAGCTCTCCAAGTACAGGGCAAGTAGTCAATATAGGTGCTGTCGCTGATGAATATAGTTTTAAGGTTTTAATATCAGCTGCTATGTTTATGAGGAGATTACCCCCCCAAAAAATGAGTGCTCAGCACCTCAAGGAAAAAAAAAGAAATCTGTTTCCCTGCTTTTTCTGTTACCCCTTGCTAGAGAAACCATGCCAATTGATAGACATAGCATCTCCATTAGTTGTTGCCCTGCTTTGATGAACCTTCACTAGTAGAAAATTATTTGTAAGATGCTATTCCTAAATGTCTATGCATGGAACCTGTGGAGATGAAGAGCAATGCAGGAGGTTATGGGACTGGGAGGAGAGTGTAGCACAGTTATGTTGCTGTCACAGAATCACACAATCACAGAATGTCAGGGATTGGAAGGGACCTCAAAAGATCATCTAGTCCAATCCCCCTGCCGGAGCAGGAACACCTAGATGAGGTTACACAGGAACATGTCCAGACGGGTTTTGAATATCTCCAGAGAAGGAGACTCCACAACCTCCCTGGGCAGCCCGTTCCAGTGTCCTGTTACCCTCACTGAGAAGAAGTTTCTTCTCATATTTAAGTGGAACCTCCTGTGTTCCAGTTTGTACCCGTTACCCCTTGTCTTATCATTGTTTGTCACCGAGAAGAGCCTGGCTCCATCTTCGTGACACTCCCCCTTTATATATTTATAAACATTAATGAGGTCTCCCCTTAGTCTCCTCTTCTGCAAGCTAAAGAGACCCAGCTCCCTCAGCCTTTCTTCATAAGGGAGATGCTCCACTCCCTTAATCATCTGTGTAGCCCTACACTGGACTCTCTCCAGCAGTTCCCTGTCCTTCTTGAACTGAGGGGCCCAGAACTGGACACAATATTCCAGATGAGGTCTCACCAGGGCAGAGTAGAGGGGCAGGAGAACCTCTCTCGACCTACTAACCACCCCCCTTTTAATACACCCCAGGATGCCATTGGCCTTCTTGGCCACAAGGGCACAGTGCTGGCTCATGGTCATCCTGCTGTCCACCAGGACCCCCAGGTCCCTTTCCCCTACACTGCTCTCTAATAGGTCATTCCCCAATTTATACTGGTACCTGGGGTTGTTCCTGCCCAGATGCAGGACTCTGCACTTGCCCTTGTTATATTTCATTAAATGTCAATCTATATTATTCTATAGCTCACATTGCACAACAGTTTCTTTTGTTTCACAATAATAGGATAAAATGCAATGACCTCCAAAGGGGTTGCATGAGTTTTTATTCCTTGGTGGTAAAAAAAAAATAAATCTGTATTTCTATTGTTTATTTACAAGATACGTGCCTAACAATATTTCCCACTTCAAGAGTATGTTACTTAAAATAGACTTTTGAGTTTTCTTCAAGAAGAATCAGTTCACAAATCAAAAACATGATGCAGGTGAGGGAAAACTAATGTTTCTCAGACTTACTCTGCTGACTATGGAGCTGAGAAAAGACTGTCCTACATGTGAGCCTGGGATGAGCTTTCCTGATAGGATATGTAACTGCAGGAACAAAAAGTATAATGTGCTTGTTGCAGTGGGAAACTTTGAACAATATGGAGAGAAGGAAAACTACTAATTTATTCCAAATAATACTCTTTATAGTTATTAAAAGTTTCACTATTTAAAATAAATATCCCCCAATTGTGATATTTTAATAAAAGTTTGTTAGGGGAAGTTTTGGTTGATTTTGCCCTTACTCTCAGAACTCTATTTGTTATTTTCCATTCAAGTGTAAATTGAGAGGAAATAATTAACTGCATCAGGACTTTTCTGAATTGGAGTCCCCCTAAGATTTTTTCAATGAGATTTTTCAGTCAAAACACTTAAGAATAGAAAAAACATCTGCAGCAAAAAGGGCAGAGAGAAGGCGGAACTTTTTGCATACTTCAGCAGCTCTGATTTCCAGATAACCTGCATGAACCAGTCATAACTTTATCAATTTAAAATTTCAGTTTAAAAAAAAAAATCTTGTTAAAATATTGCTGCAGAGTTCTAACAAGAAAAATGATCTAAGTCCAGCACTCATGTTTATTAGTATCAGATACCTTATCTAGCCAATTTCTTAATCAACCATAAACAGATAAATCTCAAACATTATTCTTAACCACACTTCTCATAGAGGTATTGAAATCCTAAATTGAAATCCTGTGAACATTTTTGGCAGATTAGCATAGCCTCTATGGCACATACCTAAAATCAAGTTCACACAAAATCGGAGCCATGTGCAAAACCTGCTGAGCCCAGAATGGAGAGGGACACCCTCAGCTTCTCTGAATGGTAGCAGATGTGAAGCCCTGGCAGTACAACCTCCAGTCAAAGAATTAAAAGGGGTCTTAATGCACATTTTCTGGCAGATTTAAAACCCGTCTGGACATGTTCCTGTGTAACCTCATCTAGGTGATCCTGCTCCGGCAGGGGGATTGGACTAGATGATCTTTTGAGGTCCCTTCCAATCCCTGACATTCTGTGATTCTGTGATTCTGTGATTTAGGCAAGCAGGCTACAGAAACACCTCTAGTTTACTGCTGACTCCCATCCACCCCACACTGCAATGTCCCCACTGACTGCAGGCACAGCTGAGTAGGATACATATAAACTTGTAAATCACTGTTTACCTCTGGCATGATAATGTAAACAGAAATTGGTGGGTATACCATTAGAACGACTAATTTGACACTCTATGTGCAGTTATCAGCATTCAAGTAATCTCCCCTATTCCAAAAGGGGCTGGAAAGAGAGATGGCTTCATCCCTATTGCTGGACTGAGCTCCCACAAAAGAAGAAAGATATCCACAGAACAGGGCACACTTCTTCAAAAGGCTGGACAATGCCCATACGCATGGATTTGTAAGAGTACAGGTAATGTTGCCATCTAGCGACTCCTGCCATAACAATATTGGCAGGATTTTGATTGGGCAGTGTCAAGTATCCTCAGCAGCTATAAGGCTTTCTTCAACCTGGGGCTGTAGTGTGTAAGTTTGAGGATTGCAAAGTTTTCCATATCATAGCCCATTATAATAAGGACTATTCATTTTAAAAATCAAGTCATTTTAGGGTCTGTCTTTGCCTCTAGCTTTTAGAAAAGCAGTTACAACCCTTCTTCAGCCTGCTTACGATCAAGCCAATGACCCTTGGAACTTACAGCTCAACAGATTTATTCTGCAAGTTCAGTGATTTTCCTGGCACTAGGCTGTTATCTTGCACCATCTCCTTAGACTGCTACAAAACAATAATGATCAATTTTTTGCCAAATTCAGCTTGCAAGGTTCAAATGGATTGAAAGAACATAAGATACCCAACCGCATCCTTATAGCATGCAAGCAGAAACATTCTCCAGCTGTGCTACATCTCCAGCACATTAGCCAAGCTTTGATGAAGACATGCTGGAAGACATTCTCCTCAGAATAACACAAAAATCTCAATCTGGCATCTAACCTGTTGCAGACATGGCAAGTCAAGACTGCACCTTTCCTAATGTGATTGTGGCAGAGTCGTGATCAAGTCTGAAGCATTTAGCAATCAGTGGTTTTGTCTGCACAACACAGAAAACATTTCCTTTTTCTGGGGAGTTTGGTGCAGAGCTCTCTGCAGAGGTGACCTGAGGTACATGCCATCTCAAGACATTTGGTTTGTTTAGTGTGGTTTTTCTCTATTCAGGTTTTTGAAACTGGAAGAGCAGTAGAGGTTTCCCTTCAACAGACCCATACAGGAGGCTTCTGGGCTAAAAAAAAACAAACCAAAAAATGACCACATCAGGAAAGAATTTAGTAGGAAAGCATGACCACCACACACAAGAGGACGTAAAGTGTTACAAATAAAAGCATGAAGGCTAACTGTAAAAGAGGTGGTTGGGCTTGGTTGCAAGTGATGGGAGAGCAGAAACAGAAGCGAACAAAGTTAGAGAGCTTTAATAAAGAAAAAATACTAAGACGGGGAAGGCACTCAAAGAGAAAGAATGTGCACTCTCACAGCAAGAGGAAAAGTGTACATCTGGGTAGCCAGGAGACAAGCAAGGCAAGGATCCAAGAGCAAAGAGCTGTTAAAATTAGTTCAGAACAGAGAAACACCTTTGACACTTATGGAATTTGTTAATGCCTCTCACTATCAGGAGTGAAATTAGAGGATCTGAATGATGCTGCCGCATTCTGTGTCCCTCACACTAACAGCCAGCACTCCTAGGTCTGTTCCATAGATTAGTCAATAGTGCGTGCACTGCAGTCACAGCTTGTGCTAGGCATGATTTTAACATAAAATAGTTTGGAACAGCCTCAGTGTCAGCTTTCATATCATTCTTGCATTTGAATAACTTTAGGAACATCAGCTGTGCAACTTGGAAAATTGAGAAACCCTGACAACACCTCCGTTTCAGTTGGTCTAGCTTGGGAAATTGGTCTGGTCTTTTGTGTTACCCAGTGTTGCCACTGGCCTCCAGCTCTCCTTTAACTTTTCTCATGCATTCCAAGATTTACCCTGTTATTCTCAGTGAGGTTTGTTCCACAGTTTGTGAGCACACCAGTGCTCTCACTCATATGCATACAAGCCTGGAAAGGTCAGAAGTCACAGATGTTTTGCGAAAAACATACAACCCATGACTTGCATGAGATCTACATCTTACTCATACTGCAGAGAGAAGCATATACATCCTGCATATGGGATGTATCACATTTAACTCATTTAAAACATAATGCATGTTTCTTATTTTTGCACAGCACATCCCAGCTATATAGTAGCTGCTATCACACTGCTAACATTCAGCTTAAAAAAGAAAAAACCACAACAAAAAAATCTTATCACTATGAAGTACTGCTCCCCATAGATGAAACCTTGAAGGCATGACCAATGAAGAATGTACCATTTCAGAACAGAAAAGACTGAACAATGCAGAACACTCATCTAGAGCTTGTATCATACATATAGCAGACATGCCTAGATCTCATTTATGGGCTGCCACCCATATTGATGTTTATATAGTGGAGAGTCAAAGAAAGAATTGCTGCCTCAGAAGACTTACAGCTTAATTCTCCTACCAAAATTCTCCTACCAATCCTTAGGTCAACTCAGCCATAGCAAATAACAATGACACATTCTGAGAGCAGAAATGGGCTACTGTAAAGTAAAGATATGAGAGTTTTAAAATGCACTCAAGTCACCCTCGGGGAGAGTTAAGAATGCCTTGTGAATGCTCTAACTTAGCCTGAAGTTTTGTAGCGGAATTCCACTCCCTACCCTTTCCAGTTACAGCTTGTGGAGCACAGAGCCATTGCATCCCATTTCATCTTTGAGATACACTCTATACAGACAGAGCACCCACTTACCTGATTGATACTTTTTGCAGTGTTTTATGGAGAGATGGCAGCACCAAAGGTCTGCCTGCACTTAAGCAAAGCGTTAGGCTTATTTGTAAGCCAGAATTTTTAGTTGTAACTTGAATTTCAGAGCTTGAATTCAGAGCTTGTTTCAACAACTAAGCCTGGATCCATGTAGAACTAGTATTATGTTCTTAGATCCCTTTTTTGTTGAACATACAGAACTAAGAACTATACCAGCTCTTTACATGAAATTAATAATCACATTTGTTGCCCACAGAATCCACCGATTCTGAGGAAGTTTGACATAATCAACTTTTGCAAGAAGAGTGGTAACCTCTCCATGGATTGTCCACACAGCCATCTAAATAGACAAGACAGAGAGTAAGCCCAGGACAGCAATAGTCTACAGAAACAATAAATGCAACTACAGAGAAAACACAACAGTGTTTCATTTTTTTCTCTCTGAGGATTTAGATGGAACGGGATAAGCTAAATTGAGAGAGGTGGAAGAAGCCACCAAAGAGAAAAGCAAACTGGACAGAGATGAAAAGAAAGTCTTGGGGACAAAGCACAGCTGATAGAAAAGTAAAAGAAGGAGAACCTCAAGTAAAGCAGCTCAAAGAGATTAGATTAAGATTCAGTCAGATACAGAGAAAAACCTGCAGCAGTGTACTTGGCCCAAGACACTGCTTAAAAAAATCCAGTGTATTTGGCCTTGCTCCACAGGGCGAAGGGAGAAGGCCATCTTTAGAGGTATCAGATGTCACTTACTCAGCCACTGAAGGTGTGACCCAGACCACCTTTCCTGCTCCCCCCAGACAAGTATTATGGCCTGACTGGGCAGATAATAAGGAGTTGTAAGTTGCAGCTATAGTTTCTTCCTTCTACTGCAAGACAGCATATACAGAGGGTCCAGGAGCCCATTAGGCACAACTAAGGGATTGACATGAGCTGTAGGGAATATTGCAACAGAAAGGCAGAAGAAATGCGCAGTTTGAAGCTAACTCCCTCCGCCCTGTACCAGAGACTAATGAGCACTAGGTGACATGCAGCATCGGTACGTGAACTCTCACATTGCCCAGCATGATGCCCTCTCCATGCATCAGTGATCTTCTTGTCCACATTGGAACTTGGTTTTTAGAGCAAGGAAAGTTGGGTGTGAGGACAGGGCTCTCACAGGGCGTCACTGAAGTGGGGATATACAGGAATGGCAAGAAGGAAGTTGTTCAGATAGGATCAAACATTGAGCACTGGGCAACAAGAGGGAAAGAAGATATGGCAGGCTTAAAGATAGCCAGGGAGGGGTGATTAGAGGCAGATGCTACAAGACTTTAAAAGACCCTTTCTATCTGAAGGCTCTGAAGAGCACATGGCTAGTGTTTCCTTTGATATGAGGGAGAGGGGTACAGCTGCATCTGCAAGAAATCAGGCTACAGAATTTGTTCTCCAGATATATTTAGCCTATGTTTATTTAAACTTTAGATATATTGCAAGAGAGATCTCCAAGACAGATCAGTGGAGCAACTCATGTGCTTCCCTCTTGATTATGAAGGGACTCTATGATGAGGTATTTGGCTTCCTGAGTAGCTATAGCAGACATGCAGTCTACTAGTCATACATCAGAATGACTAGATAAGAAACTTAAGTTTTCAAATATACTTCTTAATGTTAGAATTCATTAGGATGCTGAAATAAGTATTTTACTATGAAAGGTCTCAACACTGCATAAAAATAGCAAGGCCTCCATTAGAACAAATCCAGGTTTAAAATGCATTCCTGTAAACTTGTGTGTAGTATTTATATAGGGGACAAAGGCTTTTACAGCAGTGCTGGGAGCAACATAACAAATTGAAGAGGAGAAAAGACATATATTGAGTAATAGAAAAAATGGTTTTGCTTCTTAGATTTGTGACTCTACGGGATAGTATAAAATAAGTGTGCTGAGACACATCTAAGAGATGATTTTTGCAAGACTTCCACTGCTGTATGTGAGCATAAAAGGAAAAGTTTTCACAAAAGCAAGAAAAAGCTGGCTTCCCCTCCTACCATACCCCCTTCTGCTCAGTGACCAGGATAAGAAAATTAAGCCAGGAAACTCAAATGCCCATGCATATGTCTTGCAGAGACCATATATACCAGATCTATCACTGTAACCAACACTTTTTCTGTTTAAGGCTTTTTTTTTTTCTTCTCTTTGCAGTTCCTGTTTCATAAGGTTGCCTTTTTTTTAAAAAAAAAAAGCAGCTCAAGTGAGCTGTGCATATTTTATAGTCAATACATCCATAAACCAAACACACCAAATGCTAGAGCAGCTTGCTAAAACTCATTCAGGCGAGCCCTAATTTAAAAGAAAAGAAACCTTTGCAAACAGCATGTCTCCAAGAGGTGAAAGGTCCCCATGCTGCTCAGTGAGGAAACACCAGGGCCACCTTTAAACTTTAGAGTTTTATTAGTGCCTTTGTCAGCAGCATGTATCTGTGTGTTGTGTTTTAATCGAGGCTCTGAATTTGTCTGTGACAGACTCAAAACAGGAAATTAACACCCTGCGGTGTGGCGGCAAAGACTCAGAGGAAGCAGCAGTGGGGTACATGAGGCCGAGGATGAACAAAGACCCATAAACATAACGTCACCCATAAAAGTCACACTTTAAGGCACAGGAAGGATACTAAACAACACTTGGCTTCATTACACGCTTGCAGGAAAAGGAAAAAAAAAAAAAAGCCTCAGGTTGAGAGCCAGAACATTTACAAGGCAGTTACTTTTCTGAATATTTGCTAGTTTTGGATTTTGAGCAAGGTAGTTCGAAGTTCAGCATAGGAAATACTCAACAAGCTCTCAAATGTTACATTTCCACTTGACGTGTGGCTCAGGGCTAAGATACTGCTTTTTACCTACTTTCCTTTTTATTTCAGTTATTTATTTGTAAGGGGTTCAACTTTTCTGCAGGCAGCTGGATGGATTTCTACAGTTACCATGGTATTGCTGACCTTTAACATGGGGCTGTTAACATGACCTTTGCTTCTTTCCATTTCTACAAGGATGTTTCAGTGTAAATAGTTTGGAAGCCAAACAGCACCAGGAGATTCCTCCTCTCAGAAACAGGAATGCAGCTAGCTTAGCAAGGAGAGGAACAGGGGAAGAGTTGCAAGCTGATAGCCAACAGTTAATAGCAATATAAAACTGAAGAAATATCTGGAACAGAACTCTTTTCTGCAGCTGAGAGCTATCTGGCAACTGACTTTTATAATACTTAACAGTACCTGTGAACTGCCGTATCTTGAAAGGAAACGATAGGGGAGACCATATGCAGTTGCAGGGACCCAAAGGCAGACTCTGTAGGCAGAACATCTGACAGTTTGAGTGGAGAAACAGAGCCTTAGGATGAAGAAATAGTGGCAATATTGCTTAAGACAGCTATTGTAACTTCTAGGATTTTGAAAGCCTGAAATGTTGTCACAAACAGGGATGATGTTCACTTTTTAAGAAAAGCATACATTTTACAGCATGTCAGCTAAAACAACACCAGGAACCACCTAATTTGTTATTTAAAAAAAAAAAAAGAGGAAAACACACTGTTATGGCCTTTATCTAATATGGTCTTTGCCTCAAGCAACTGTTAATATACATAAGAAATCTCATTCTATTAACTTAAATGAAAGGCAAGTCCAAAGTTTCATGGGGCAATAGGAATTGCTGCTGTAAATTAGACCAGTGTGCAGCCTACTGAACTGAGGGGAACTTTAAAAGATTTCTGCCAGACTCCTCAGGCATGAAGTGATATTTTGAACACTGTAACAGTGGCTGGAAGCTTCAGAAAAAGGTGTGCATTATTAGAAAAAAATTTTGTTCACAGTGGGAGTTTCCTGTAATCCTGCACAGATTTAGAATTAATTTTTCAAGAGAGACCAAATAATACCCTAAATTCCATTAAAATTTGACGGGATTCATGTGCCTAACATTCTAAGTCCTTTTGAAAATCTAAGCTTTTATGTTGGGCTTATGCTGTAGAGCATGAGAGGGAGATATTTCTTATATAACTCAAACAGTTCAGATTATACACAAGTAATCCAAACCACCTGTGGATCACTGCAGTGAAAAATCTGTGGGTTTTTTCCTCCACCTCTCTTTTTTTAAAGGAGGTTTTTCTCATACATTTAGACTTCAGACAGACTACAAAGCACAGCTCCTGGGTGAGTGTCAGAGCAGCCACAAAGCTACCCTAGTTTTCATGCCTGGTGGCTGGTCCCAACAGGCTCCCGTGCGAGCAGCTGCAGCTTGGTGTTCATGGAGAAAGGCAGCTATGGAGAGAGAGCACCAGCTGCAGATTCCCCTGCGCTCGGGGAATCCCCAGCTAGGGAAATCAGTTGACTTCGAGTCCTCTAAGCTATCAGAGCAGCACAGAGGTGCTAGATCAGCTCTGGGTATGGCTCTGCTGTTGAGGTGTCTCAGAATTTCCACTCATAACCCATAAAAAAAATGCTACAGAATTAAAGTAACTGCATTGACTTTGTATGGATTGTCTAGGAGTGATTTAAGATGATAAAAAAAGGATAAAGTAAAACTACTAATCTAAATCAATAGCATTTGAAGAGTGCACTGCTTGTGGATTTCTACTTACTTTAAAAAAAAACAAAACAAAACATAGCATTAAAACAGTAGAGATGGGTCCAGTGAAAGCGTCACCTGGACTCTGGCAGCTTGAACATGTGGCTCCCCACATGCAGGTTTTAGAAGATACTCTGCTCTGACCGATACTAATGCAAAAAGTCAGCAAGAGGAAAGTACCAAAATAAATGTAAAAGCCTTCCACTATCAAACAGGAAGCAAAACATGACCAAGAAGCTACGCTGTTCGCCGAGGATCCGTTCAAACCAGATGTTACTGAAGAGATTCAACTCCAACTAGGATGCTGTGAAGACAAGTTTAAAGACATGTCACAGATTCAAATGTAACCTAAAATTAGTACAGAGCGTTTTGTCTCTTTATATTCCTGTCCTATGTAATGAGATCATATTGCTGTCAGAGCCAAACGCACTCTCTCACTGCTGTTGCTATGAAAGGCTAACAGAAGCTTCCAAGACCTCTAGTGAGGCATTTTAAATGAAAATCTATATACATTTTCTTACTGTCCTTTCTATCACCATACAATGTCTCAGACTGTTAACATTCTGATAAGGTAATTACTTGCCTAGGAAAGAGTAAAGCTCTGCCTGTATTCATCACATATAGCTGAGAAGGGGTGTTATATAGAACATTAGAAATATTTTCTTCCATAGAAAACTTGAGATGGGAGTTGGCTGCTATGGGCTTTTGAGGGGCTTATATAAAAATTAAAATTGGAATAGACTCAAAGGTCTCACTTGTCACTCATTTTATAAGTAACAATCCAAATGAACCTCCAAATGTCAAATGAGCAATCCTAGAGTAAAATCTAGAGTGATAGAAAGCCAATTAAGCCACCTTTAAAAGTTAATTTTAACAGGATTAGAAACTTCAGAAAAAGCCATTTTCAGCAAAATAAGTTGGTTGTAATGGTATGTTGTTTCAAAACCCAGTAACAATATGCTGTAAATATGTTCACAAAACTAAAAAAAAATGAACAAAACCAACAAACATCCAAACAAAAACACCGACAAATTTTCTTGAGAATATACATTTGCTGAAAGCAGAGGGACATCAATTTGTAGCAGGTGTTAGAAGAACTAGGTTTAGCATTAATATTTTTTTCTCTTGAGAAGTCTTACCACAAGATAACAGACAAGTTTATTCCTGAGGATTATTTCTGGTCTATTAGAAACAAAACTCAGTTGGACTAATCTAGAACAAACAGTGGCTTTATTTTTTTCTAGATTGTCTACTGAAATAGGCAGAGCTTGCTTGTAGAGCACAAGGCTTCATAAGCTATTTGAACAGACGTACTCCTAGATCTAGAGAAGACATTTAGGGGAGCATTGCTTCTAAATTGATTACATACACTTTATAAACCTTTTTCTTAACTAGCATCTTTGCCAAATATCACCTCATTGTAGTTCTTCAACCTTACAAAAAAAATATGAAGAACCTGTCTGGCCACTTAACAGCATTCACATAAGGGGATTTTCAGTCTAGTTATATATAAGCATCCTCTAAGAGGTTTAAACCACAAACTTTTACTGCAATATAAAAAGGGACCATGCAGGACTTTCTAAAAACATTTGTGCAGCAGTATGAATAGCTGCCTTGGGGAAACTCCCCTGTATTAATAGAAATAGCTGTTATTGCCCATGCTGTGCAAAGGCTCAGAGGGAATCATTACAAATATTCTTGTAACTTGCTCCATTTGAATGTAGCAGTTTTCAAAAAGACATCTCAATAAGTGGGAAAGTCAAAAAGCAAGCTGATTATAAAAAAAAAAAAAAACCCAGCATTCTACCCTCTGTTCCACAAGATCAAATTGCCCTTTTCCCTTAGAACTTGTAACTGAAGCAAGACCATTTCTCAGTTTCATGGACTGCACTCTAATTAGCAAAGTATCAGCCCAGACCTTATAGATGTCTGAAAAATTTAGATCTATGATAGGGAGGGGCCAAAAAAAAAATGAAGCCACCAATGTAAACTTATGGATTCTGATGTTAACACTTGGCATTTCTCAACTGCAATCAATGAAGGGGAAGGGGTCATGAATGACTGACAGTCAACCCATTTTTATAATCTGTCTCCAAAGGACCAGGTGTAAGAATGCCAGTTTATCAGTGAGAAATATTTAAACTAGTTGTTATTTATGCATATGTAAAATTACTGTTGTTACCAAATTTTCCCCAGTGTTTCCTGGACACACATTCTTAGCTTTCTAGAAATTTGGCTAAGATTATCAATACTTACAAAGGAAGCAGCATGAGAAAGAGAAAACCTGAAACAGCAGAGATTATGAAATATAATCTTTTTTGTTTCATTTCTTAGAGAGCCATTCACAATAAAACTTAATGCTGAATTCGAACCGTGTGCCATTAAATCTCTCAACAGTAGAGCCCGTTACAGGTTTCAGGACTTCTCACGTACAACGCAAGCTGCCTAGGGAAGAGAAATTCAACTAGTTTTTACATTTCAGTTGCTGTTTACTGATACTATCTGCTTAAATCCTGCACAGCAGTGGAAAAAACCCAACTTTCTGTTGCATGGGTATCACCAAAAACATTTAATGACCTGCCAGGAAGTCTCCACATTTTTTCATCTTGAAATTGTCCAAGGGAATAACTTTTAAAGCCACTAGTAGTTTTCTGAGTGCCCAACCTGAGGTCAAGGAGTCATGGAACTCAGCATTTCATGAGGGAAAAAAAACCCAATCAAAAGTCAAAGAATTTGAATATTACTTTCAGAATGCAAGGCAGAGACTGAAAAATATAAACCTAGAATTTGTAAATTTGTTTGGGGAAAAAAAGAAACAACAAACAAAAAAATAACTAGGCATCGATGACAACTGCTTTTAAGAGCTCACAGGGTCAAATTGCCAATCTAATTATATATACATACACAAATGTCCCTCCATCCATCCAATCAGCAACCAAAAGCAGGAAACTGGGATGTAAGATGTTTTTGTTCATTGATTTTCTTTCCTTTTCTAGTTTTACATAACTTGGAAGATCGGAAGAGATATTTAAAGAGTGGAGAACATAGTTTTACCTTTAATTATATCCAGAGACTTCTCTTTATAATGAATTGAAAACAAATTTCTAATTTTGTAAGAATAACAAGGCTGAAGTTTTTCCATGCCATGTGTTTGACTAAACCAAAACTGGAGGGGGAAGAAAGGGAAGAAGAAGAAATTCAGTCAACAGCTGAGCTATTTCTAAGAATGAGGGGCATCAAAAGTAAATTGGTTTTGCAAAGCTTAAATTCTATCCACATTTTCTTTGAGCATCTCTAACATTTCTAGGCCTTGGAGTAGGAATATTACATTTTAGAAAAGAAACCTTTGCATCAAGGATAGGCCTTTATGGTTCCTGGGTACATTTACCTCAATTCTGCCACACTAAGCTCTTGCAAATGAAAAATAAAATAAAGTCTCCACTTGTACCTAGAGATATTTTAGTAGTTAACATTTCCTAGCCCCTCTTCCCTTAGCAAGCTGCCATCTCTCATCAGTTCAAGCTGTGTATACTATTCAAACCAGGAAATTCTAACATGCTCCACACATTTACAGCTTCTGCCTGCAACTGCCACAGAATGCCTGAATTCATTCCAGCTTGAGAAAAAGCAGATGAATCCGGATTTTACTTTTTTTTTCATTTCTTAATGTATTACCTCTTTCTGGTTTTGTTGCTTGAGAAACTGATAGCAGGGACCTCGTCTGTTCTTGGTAAACCAGTGAATCCCTGAAGGGCTTTAATAGCCCTAAAATTATTCCTTTGAACTGAAAATGGGAGTGCTTGGGGGAAGACATGGAAACAGAACCGAAGAAGTAGGAGGTTCTGGTCTGGAGAAAGAAGGCCTTTTGCATTTTAGTGTAGCAGAGAAGTCCAGTGGTAAGGACTTGCAGGAGCTGAACATAATCTAAGGACCTGCAGAAGGAAACAGGAAAGTGAAGGTGGATATGAAAATGAGCATATGGTGGATCTGGGTGGGCAGCGCATTTACAATGAGAACACAGAAACTGCCCAACTGAATGAGAAATCCAGGAAATAATCTGTGATTTGAGATCAGGCAGAATGAGAAACAAGGAGGCAAGCTGGACAAAGAGCTCAGAGCTAGGCTGACCAAGGGGTGGCTGCAAGAACTGACCCACAATATTAGGAGCAAGTTAAGAAAAATGGGAAACTCATACATAAATAGTGCAGGAAAGTTTGGGCTTGCTGAATGAAGCCTACTCTCCTCCAAAGCTGGAAATGGAACCCTGGGTACCCAACATTCCCCCTTGCTTCCATCTGCATCAATATTGGTGGAGCTGACTAGCAAAGTTTAGATTTCATTCCACGCTTGTACTTGTCCAGACAAAATAACAACCTGCTATCACTACCACTTAGTCCAAGGTAGTTCCAAAGTCCTGTTGATGAGTCATCCAAATTGTCTTCACTAGAAGGACATTAACATTACAAAAATAACAGCTAAGAAATGCAGGCAAGAACCATCTACTACAGATTTGGTGTATGAAACAGAGATGCTACTCCCCTTTCAGTTTATGCTGATAACACACACCGGTAGCTGCACAATGATGCAGCAAACAACACAGAATATTCCTGTAGGGAAACCCTGCATCAACCTGCCTTTAGAACAAGGAATGAATATTGTATGTAAAATAATTATGATTTTAGGTTTAAGAACTATCTCATAATGGCTTTGCATGGATGCAATTCCTCCTATGTGCATTCTCTCATTTACTAAGCATTGAATGCTTCCCTTTGCAATCTTGACTGCCCCTATTTTTACTCAATTATTTGGCAGCAAATTTATATATATGGCATCTGAATACTTACAGCCTGCAGTTTCCCACTGCCTGAAAGTCAATGGCAGTTACACAAGAAGGAGAAACAAAGAAACCTATGACCATTTGGGCTGATGTCCTGCATAAACTGAGAAGAATTTTAACCAGCAAGTCCTGCTGTAAGTCCAAAACATCTGACTAAAGTAAGCATATTTTTCAGAAAGGCATCCAGTGTGGAGGTCAAGATTTCAACTGATGGCAAATCCCCTACATTGTTATAAGTTGCTTTTAAACTGAACATCTTCATTATAATTTTGCATTTTAGTGTGAACTCATACAGCTTGGTTTTTCTTACTGAAGTTCATCACTCCTAATGAATATAAAGCCAGAGATGGTGAAAGGTGAAGTATGTACCATGCATTATTTTAAATATTTTATCTTCTATCAGCAATAGCAAATAGTTCCAAAGGAGTGGTTTACATATGACCCAGCAGACCTTTGTTGAGCACCACAGGCCTGATTCTACTTTTAAATACTTGAAAAATGCAAGTTATGCAGTAAGATTTTTTTCTTTTAAGAGACATTCTGCTTTGTGTCTTTATGGATTGGATATTCATAGAATCATAGAATTGTCAGGGTTGGGAGGGACCTTAAAGATCATCTAGTTCCAACCCCCCTGCCATGGGCAAGGACACCTCCCACTAGATCAGGTTGCTCAGAGCCCCAGCCAGCCTGGCCTTAAAAATTTCCAGGGATGGGGCTTCCACCACTTCTCTGGGCAACCTGTTCCAGTGTCTCACCACCCGCATGGTGAAGAACTTCTTCCTAATGTCTAATCTCAATCTACCCACCTCTAGTTTTGACCCATTCCACCTAGTCCTACCCCTACCCGGCATCTTAAAAAGTCCCTCCCCAGCTTTCTTGTAGGCCCCCTTAAGATACTGGAAAGCCACAATAAGGTCCCCTCAGAGCCTTTTCTTCTCCAGACTAAACAACCCCAACTCTCTCAGTCTATCCTCATAGGAGAGGTGCTCCAGCCCTCTGATCATCCTTGTGGCCCTTCTCTGGACACATTCCAGCANGATCTTACCAGGAATGGAGGTGAGACTGACTGGCCTATAGTTCCCTGGCTCCTCCCTCTTTCCCTTCTTGAAAACGGGGGTTATGTTTCCCCTTTTCCAGTCAGTGGGGACTTCACCGGACTGCCATGACTTTTAAAATATAATACGGAGTGGTTTATCAACCTCATCCACCAGTTCCCTCAGTACCCGTGGGTGTATCCCATCGAATCCCATGGACTTGTGCACTTTCAGATTCATCAGATAGTCACGAACCTGATCTTTACTCACAATGGGCAGTTCTTTCTGCCAGCCCCTGCCATTATCTTCTGTGAATCCAGGAGTGTGGCTGGAGCACTTGCCAGTGAAGACTGAAGTAAAAAAGTCATTGAGAACATCAGCCTTCTCCATACCACTTGTCACCAGCTCTCCCATTTCCTTTCTGAGGGGGCCCACACTTTCCCTAGTCTTCTTTTCACCATTAATATACCTGTAGAAATTTTTGCTATTCCCCTAGATCTCCCCAGCTAGATTTAATTCTAACTGAGCTTTAGCTTTTCTAAGAAGGTCTCTTGTTACTCAGGCAGCTTCCTTATATGCCCCCCATTCCAGCTGTCCTTCCTTCCACTCCTTGTAAAGTTTCTTTTTGTGTTACAGTGTGTCCAGGAGCTCTTTGCTCATCCAGGCAGGTGTCCTAGCACTCTTTTCTGCCTTCCTCTTTGTCGGTATACTTTGCTCCTGGACACAGAGAAGGTGATCCTTGAATACTGACCAGCTGTCCTGGTCTCCCCTTCCATCTAGGGCTTTGTCCCACGGTACTTTGGCCAGAAGATCCCTGAAGTGGTCAAAGCCTGTATGTCTAAAGTCCAGGGTTGTAAGCTTGGAATATATCCTTCTAGTTGCCTTCAGGATCTTGAATTCTAGTGCTTGAGGCTGTTTAAGAAAATTTAAAAACAGTGCATTCATTTTACAGTGTCAAAGCAGGAAAATAAATAGTATATGTTTGAAATATTCATTAGAATAAAAAACAACACCAAAACATCCTTTTATTCAAACAAAACTCCTACTTGAGGTCAGTCAATTTTGCGTAGAGGTTTCAGGGTGGAAGCCTACCATATTTACAGAGTGGATCAAGGGAAAAAGTCTCACTTCTCTGCTGATAGTTGAATGGAGAAAGCTACCAAGGAGATAGGTGCTAAGCAAAAGGAACAAAAGCAAAGCTCTGTTTATACTCTGCGCTCAAGTCAGAGAACAGTAGAAAAACAGGAAGGCACATTCTGAACCTGGTACCCATTTGGTTTCCGTACGTGGTTTCACACTTCTGAAGTAACGGACCGATATTCAAATGCTGTGTGCTTGTACTTTGCTGCTGGTGACACAGTCACACTTGAGGAGCTGCGGAGCAGGCTGTATGGGCATACGGCAGTTCTTGCCCAGCCCCTACTGAAACAGCGATAAAAGTTAGAACTGTACTGGCTGATGGCAACCATGTGATGCAAAGGATAGAATATAGAAAAGGTAAGGGTTTCATATAAATGCTCACACACAGATGACAGGAGAAGAAACGGAACATGGTGGAAATAACACATATATAAATTCAGTAAGAAGCTAGAAGTTGCGTGTTTTATGCTCTGCCTTAGATGTCAAACAAACTGTAGCTTGTCCAGTGATAATGTAAACATCACTTTTTTAAAAAATAGTCACACCATGTGACCCAAAACTACCAGTTGCTCCAGGTTTTTAAATCTTTCCCTCACAAAAAGAACCCAGAAAATCAGGCAAGGGGGGTGGAAGACTGGGGGTGACTGCTCCACCCAACTTAGCCACTTGTCAAGTGACATTGCTGAAATTCTGAGCTTCCTGGGGTGTGATCTTACTTTCATTTATTCATTTTTACAGCAAACAGCCCAAAAAATCTCACTGTCTTGGGGATTTCTAGAAGTAGGGGATAATAGATTCAGTACATATCACTAAAACAAGGATATAATTAAGACAAATATATTCCATTAAGCAAACCAATTTCTCCATCAGCTTCCGTGGAGACAGGGTCATGTCTGTTAGATATAA
Organism: Brachypteracias leptosomus; assembly: GCA_013401335.1. Taxonomy (NCBI): domain Eukaryota; kingdom Metazoa; phylum Chordata; class Aves; order Coraciiformes; family Brachypteraciidae; genus Brachypteracias; species Brachypteracias leptosomus. The sequence continues at coordinate 44,364 of VYZX01014705.1, forward strand.
ACAGGTTGAAGAAGACACCAGGGCACATGGTCTCATTTTTTACTTCTTGTTTGAATTTCTCTTCATCTGAGCTTTTGAGGCATCCTCACTTTGTCTGAGTTTGCAGCTGGGTGCTTACAGATTGCAAAGCAGCTGCCAACAACCTTCACTATTGTCCATGTAAAAAAGGATGACAATAGCAGACTGTCACATCCCAAGATCCGCTTGGATGGGGACTCTGAGACCGTCAAGATGATAATTTTTTTGCATACCATTTTGCAGTGTCCCAGTATTACTGTTTGAAAAGGAGATAAAGTACTTGACATTTTCATATAAATGAATAGATAGTCAGCACAGCAGATAATTACATAGTGAAGAAACAGAACTCTTACACCAAATGAATAAACTTCACCAGTCATGCCAATACAACTATTCATTTTGCATGATAGAGTGGAGTAATTCCACTGAATTCAAAGACATTATATTTAAAATTGAGGATTCAAAGGCCTTATCCAAAGCCCAGTAAGTTTCTTCAAATCTTTACAGTTAGTGCTTCAGATGAGCAATTTGGATAGAGTTTGGCCTCCAGCATGTCATGAAGTTTCCTGTCAGAACTTGAGAACTAATTTCCTCAGATTAATGCCTGGACAGTTTTCTCTACAACCTCCATTAGCAGGGAAAATACAAGAGTGCTCTAATGCACAAATAATCATGATGTAAGAGCTCACACATGCAAAAATCATACAGTCAAGGGAGTAAGCAAGTTTACAAAGCCAACATATTTTTTCAGAGAGAAATAATAGCCAAATGGGAGACTAAGCAGCACAGGACAAAACAGTTTGCACAGTCTGAAGAAAAACAGGTGGGATAAAATTAAATTCATTACCAATTGTGTCTGGTTCTGAATAAGATAGATGAAAACTCCAGACACAGCAGTACATTTTGTACTTGCAGTCAGGTACGCCAAAAGGACATTTTTTTGTCCACACATGTTAAGCCAGTCCTTACAATAAGAGATTACTAAAGATCTTCAGCCTCATCTTCTAACAGAGCCTGAAATCCTAGACTCGGTTCCCACTGGTCTAGTGGGAGGTGTCCCTGCCATGGCAAGGGGGTTGAAACTAGGTGGTCTTTGAGGTCCCTTCCAACCCAAACCATTCTATGATTCTATGACCTTTTCTCTGTTGTTTAAAACCACTGTAAAAGTTTCTGTGCATTTCCCCTTCAAACAGATAATCTATAAATCTATGGAATAAAAGTGTCTCAGCATCATTTTCCTGCCCAAATCTATACATGGAGACGAAACATAGCTTTGTATTCCTCTGATCCAGACAAAGGAATTTTTTGAAACAGCGTGGGTTAAAACTTGCCCTCATATTTCCTTTGACTCAAGATTCTATAGAAAAGCTTTAGCATCATTACCTAAGCCTGATTGACATTTTTATTACCAAAATCACTAGGAAGACTTATATTTTCCAGCATACTACTTCTGATGGAGCTGTACTTTTGGACAATACACCAATTACCCATCAGGAAGTAAAAAAAGGAGTACACATTATTTAACAGTCCTGTCATGAGTACAAGCAGTGATTTTATGGATATCAAGGGACAATAAATCACTACAAAAAATTCAAACATACCATGTAACCCAACATATGTAACCCTTACATTAACCAGATCTTGCAGCTGAATGTTCTGTTCCAAAATAGATGCCTTTGTGTAAGTACAACTCAAAATACTGTAACATAGATCAATGCAACATAGCACATAAGCATCCTATTGACTTGTTTTACCTCCAATCATTCCAGAGCAGGGCACTATAACTAAAACATTACCACAGTAGGATGGAAAAGCCTACTGTATTCAAGATAACACTGTCATTGCAGAGAGGTGTCAAGGCCCTAGGAGAGTTGAGAAGCAACCTCAGGAAGTACTTGGCAGTCTCTTATTTTAAGTTTAGGTCAGCTTTGAAACTCCAACTTGCAGGATTTGGAGAAAGGCTAACATATATTTGGGAGTTCAGTAACACAAGAGAAAGCATGTAGATTTATGCAGCCTTAGTCTCAGTAAGTGACAGCTGAGGATAGTAAACACAGCTCAAAGAACTACAGCATACTTAAACAACATCTTAGAAATCATACCAGTTATCGAAGACTATCACTAGGATCAATTTATTATGTCATGTCAGCTCAAAGTCCTGAAGAATGACAACAGTGCCCAGCCCATAGCTTTCTCCACCTTTCCTTTCATCCTGCCAAGCAGAAGTGCCATGTGTATTTTCCAAGCTGCACTATCTTCTGCAGCTCCAGCTCCTTGCTCTGTCACCTGCAATCAACTCATTAAGGAGAGGCTGAGTAACCCCAGCTTGCTCAGCCTGGGGAGAAGCTGGCTTTTGGGGATGCCAACAGCAGTTCCTCAGTGCCTGTGAGGAGGTGGCTGAGGGGACAAAGCAAAGCAATGCACAGTGACATGTGTTGGTATGGTAAGAGACAACAGGCATAAATTGAAACAAGAGAAGTTCAAACTGGATGCAAGGAGAAACTCTCCACCCCATAAGAACAGTGAAATGGGTTGCCCAAACTCTTTATCCATAGAGGTTTTGAATGTCAGTCAGGATAAACCCTTGAGCAACCTGGTCTGACTTGCTAGCCATCCCTCCTCTCCTATGTGAACATATACTGATCTGTGAAAGTCATACCTGTAGCTGCTTTACTAAACAAAGTGCAAAGAATTTCTAACCCCTTTAACCCCAAGGTCCCAGAAGCAGCATATCCATCAGTGGAAAAAAGTCATCATCTTTTATTACACATCGGCATCAGTATTGTTGCACTAGGTGAGGTGACTTTCTTCCTTGTTCAAAGTTCCTGATAGCTGTCAAAAAAACCAAAGCTGTCGCCTGGCTAGACTTTGCAAGCCAATGTCTTGCAACAACGTCTTTTCAGACTGCCAGAACCATGTCATCAAAGACAGGTCACATTCCTAAATCTTATGCCAAGCCAGGTGCCCGTGATGATAAAACATTCTCCCAAAGACAGCCTGACCTTGTCAGCCTCACAGGTGCGGTTATCAATCAAGGTTTGTAAACACAAAGCCAGCCCAGCATCTTCATCCCAGACAGATAGAATTGGAGGCCCTGGTGTTTGGATAGGGATGTGCCAATCACTTCAGCCCCCAACACCCACCGCTGGCCAGTGCAGAGCTGGAACTTTAAATTGAGAGAGGAACAGATTTACAAAAAAAAATGGACCTGAAGTCCTAGTTGCTCAAGGACCATCAAGGTGACAGACTGTACAGCTGGAGGAAGGTCTAGAGAAGTGGATCAGGATGCAATTAGAACTGCAATGGTGCAGCTGGTAAGAGATGTCATCCGTTAAGCACCTGTCTCAATTCCCGCTTTAGAAGAAGAAATTGGATTCCTGAAGTATTGCTCAAGAATTAATACAGAAACTTTAGACTATATTGTCTCTATGGCTCAGGAAGAGGAAAAAAAGTTCAAAGATCTAACAGCTCTGTACTGACCTAACCTGTTTTAAGGCAAGTTTCCCGTGGCCTAAACTGGCCTAAGTGATTCCAAATTTTATATTTAAAGTGGGCATCTAAGTAGAGCAAAGAAGTAGGTTAAACATCCCATCTTTTTTAGGGCAATTAACCTGGAGAAGTGACTTAGCAGTGGTTTTTTCTTGCATACCTGGGATATTCCCTTAAGGAAATAGAGACACTTCCTTAATGGCAAAGCAACAATGAGCTCATACATTGTAAACACCCTGGAATCCGCACAGAAAAGAGACAGAAAATTTACAAACACACAGTGCACAAAAGCTTTCCAAGCCATATTAACAAGGTAAAAATCATAGTGCATCAGTCTTCACTAGTCCTAGCATTCCTAGGATCACATATTTTAATATAATACCCTTCAATGAAACAAGCAGAGAGGTGGTAGAGTACTGACAGTAGAATCAAAACAGAGTATCCAAAGCATTTACAGGAGGTAAAAGCATGTCCACATAACTAAAAGCAAAGGAAAAGAAGAGTTTCAGTTCTCTGGTGGTTCTGGTAAGGAAGACTTATTTTGCATTGGCAGAATCCTGAGACTATACACAAATTGATATGTCATTTAAAAAGCCAGAGTGCAAGCAACATTTTCATTTGCCCCACATCAAAACCCTAGGGACATTTCAAGCAAAAAGTTGAGTTTTGATAGAGAGTTCCACAAACATTTCAAGAGTAATTAACAGAATAAATACAGATCTGTGTTTTGACATTACCACATTTACTTCTGTTATTGAAAAGTGGTCAAAGCAACATTTTGGGGTGCCAATATCTATCTATAATCTGAAGTATAGCTTTAAAGTATTTTCTGTACTTGGGCACATGTGTTTCAGTTTTAATAGTATTTTAAAAGACACTTTCATGTTTTCTTGATGCCAGTTTTAAGTATTCTGATACAACCATGAAATTACTCCAATATCCTGTTTTACTGATAGATTTCATGTGCCTCAGTTTTCCTAAGTGGATTTGCTAGATTTGCAGACAGAAAGTTTCACAGAGTCAGGAACAGAAGTCAACTCTCCTGGTTTCCTGTTCAGTGACTTAATGAAGGGGCCATCCTGTTTCTTTTGCACATGTACATTGTGTAATTCCTTTGGGGATCAAGGGGAGAAGAGATGTGCATGCATGCACGCACCCATATGCAACCAAATTAACTACTCTGTGTGATAATGTTGACCACTTTTCTATAGGACCCCTGCCAAAAATAAACAATTGGCAGAAGACGTACTTTAGTATGTGCTCACCCAAATATTCACATCTAAACACTGCAGCCACCAGATTGAGAGATGGTGAGACTAGAACCAGAATTCAAATCATAGTACTTACAGAGCACATCTTGATCCATCCACAGATGCTGCATTTAGTATCTCACCTAACAGTCTGCATAATGGCCAGATATACTAAACTAAAAAGCAATTTAGAAACCAAATCAGACCTGTATTTTTGTCACAAAGCATTTATTGCAGATAAAACCAGCACAACCAGACTCCACCAAGATAACCTCTTCAGTACAGTATTTTTAAAGTTTGTAGGTCCTTAAAAACCAGATAGGAACCTAGAAGGCCTATTTATGGAAGCTAGTCACTCAATGAGATATTCAACTTCATCATTACATAATAAAACTCTTAACAAATCCACTTTCTTTGACTATGGGCTGAATAGTGAGAGGAGGCTAATCAAACTTGTCTAAATCACATGAGTTCTGTGGGAATTTATTAATGTTTATAGCAAGTGCCTTGAACATATACTGTAAAGCTGTTATTCAAGTTCTAAGTATTCAACAGGTCTAGGTTTGCTCAGAAATTCTTGAATTCTTGAGGAACCTGATCTGAGTTTCAACTGCAAGAAAACTTGAAACCAGATGAGATTTGCCTGGTCTCACATTTCACTGAGCATTTAGTATAACTGATAACGACACCTTCTAACATTTCCTTGAGTCTTTTGGTTTACTTTCTAATGGCTGGGCAACACAGACATGCAACACCGCTTTTGCAAAAGAAGCATGCCTCTAACAAGTTACTCTAGGTATCTTACACATTCATGTGTTTCATTCATTCTAAGCCAAACTAGTTCAGATATTTTTTATACTAAACACATGGCTTCATTAGCCAGTATCTGAGAGTACGGCCACTATGTTGAGGAAAAAAAAGCCTACAGAAATACATATCCTGTCACCTGAAACACTGATAAAAATTGAGTATAGTTATGTTCTGTGTGCAGAGCCTTTAACACCCTCGTTTCATCCATCTTCCACAAAGGACTTTCACTCCTGAAGGGTCTTGTGGAGCATGGGGAAACTTTCCAGAGCTCACAGAATTGAGCCTAGCTCTGGAGACCCAAAGCCTGCAGCAGATCCCCATTAAGTCACATTACAGATGTGTTTCTGACTGTCCTATTACAGCTAAGATGCACATTTGTAGCTTGCCTCCCCCCCTTCTAATTCTAGTTCTTTTTAGAAGAGACATTCAGCAGAGTGTTTGCAATACCTAAGTGAACTCCAAAGCACAGAAAGGCTTATCTCTTAACTGCATCCATCTAAAACTCACAGAGCAGAAGCTAACATGAAGTTCGGCAAAGCTTCTGTGTTAATTACTAAACAGCTCAGTCAAACCTACATGTCTTTGTCTAAATCACCCTTATGCACCATAATCTGGTGTGTGGGGGGGAAAACCAAAGCAAAAATATTCATTTTTCTTTAGCAATAATAACATCCAAATTAATGCTAGAAATCTTGGCGTATCTAAAAACCACTGAAGTCCAGAAAAAATCAGTAAGGATCCCCTTTTCTATATCCATTTAACTAATTATGCACTTCTCAAATTCAGCTCAGTAGCTCACATCCATATCTGGTATCTTATAAAACCTGTGTATGAGGGACTTAATATGCAAACAAACTCTGAAGATCATATTGTATCATTTTGAAGAAAAGCCAAGTACAAACACATGACAAAATTTTCCTTCCATGTACCCAGTAATTTTGCTAGAGTTTTTCTATCAGTTATAAATATCCAAGATATGAGGCAAATAAGACACAATATTCTCCACAATAATTAAGAATGAGCAAACCTCCACACAAAACCTGATCTTCAATGAATCACAAGGATATATTTGACACCTTCTTTTCTTTACAGGGTGTCATTATGCAAGCCATGCCTCCTTGGCCAAGCCTCTTCCTGCTAGGAGAAGCCATCTTCCAAAGAGCCATAAAACTTCAACCTCACAGCGCACATCTAATCAAACCACCTTCTTTTCCTCCAAAGCCCAATTCCTACCATCATTTTTGTGACACGTAGTCAACTATTTCTTCTGTTTTAAGGACAGGTATCTCTACAAATCTCCATACAATAGCACCTTCCAAGAAAACTTCACCCATGTGCCAATGATTCCTTCTCCTCTTTATATGACCTTCCCCTGAGTGTTTTTATTCTTTACAGCTGTGCTCTTTACCCTGTTGTCTGCCTTCTACCTTTTCCCCTGCCATGTGTGTTCTTTTTTTTTAACCCCCACCAAACCAGGACTATTTTCTTGTACACAGAATTTATTCTTTTTCCTTAGATATTTATCAACTTGTGTGACTTACTCCTCCTCTCACCTCTAACATTAACCAAGTCCCTGAAGACGTTAAAATGTACTGTTGAAAAAGTTAATAACAATGACCTGATTTCTCCTTCTTCCAAAATAAGGTTGGTGTAAAGTGGTTGTTGCCCCCTGCCACTAAATAGGGAAAAAACTCCACTACCTCAGAAGCAGCTGAACATAATGAGAAAATGTTAAGTACTATTAATTTAAAAAACCCTGTGAACTGCTGCAGCTTAGCTATTGCTTTACAGTGCATTAGCCTTTCCTGCAGCACTGGCAGTATTTTCAACATTTCTGAAGGGGTGGGTAGACATAAAGGAAAATACTCTTTATGAACTCAGGCCTTTTGCTTCTGGTCCTCTCCTAAAATTAGAGGCTTAACTCAAGACATCTAAGTTGCCCAATTTTCCACTAAGTTCAGTCATTCACCTCTAACAAAATCTGTACCCTTTTGGCTGTCAGTTTAGGGTAGCTGAAACAGAGAAAAATAAAATCTACTGGTCACTTTAAAATCTTTATCCTATAATTACCTGAGAGGAGAAATGACCAGCTTGGGTCCTTAATCCTGCAGCCTCTGAAAAACTGAGGGCTTGACTCAGCTGCCTAATAACCACACCAGCTGTAGTTGAGATGATTCATAGATTTTCCAACCATTAAGATAACTCAATCTGAGTAACATAACACTTAAAGTCTTACATGGTAGTTCATGCAGCACAATGGATCACAAAGTATGCTGTAATTTTACTATTTCTAGAACAAAAACTAATTAAATGACTAAAACCAAAGGAAATAAATAGAAGTTGTAAGGCACATGCACTTAGAATTGTCTTCAAACAACATGTCCCTTGGCAATGGCTGAATTCTAGCACAGGGGTTCCTCAAAGAGTATTTTTAAAAGTCATCTGACTCTGAATTATCATCTTTTCCTAATCTCAGATTCTAGCCTGAAAATAGTCATGCCGGGGAAGGATGAATAGTTTAAGTTTATGCACTCCCCAGAGCGTATAATCTTGGTAGGGCAGCTGTGTTGCAGTAAGCAGGCTGCTCTATTATATATCACAGATTGCTCCTGATCTATGCAAGTCCTGTCACAGGAAAAAAATAGTGAAGCAAGAGAGGAAGAATGTAGAGCTTTCAGCAGAGGGAGGTATTGACACAGCATATAACTCCAGAGGAGGAGATCTGAGACTGCTTCAGTGCTTAGCTACAGTTAGAGGCAATATATCCCTCCTCCAGCAGTATTTTTTTTTTTTTTAAGGGAATAGCCTGCCCTTAAACAGCTTTGCTGATGTTGTTTTCCTGTTTGCAGATGTTGTATTGCATTCTGTTGTCAGTGGAAAAAAAAATAAACGAGAGGGTGGGGGGGAAAGGAAATAGAGACATAAATCTAAAGAGAGAAGCCTTTGGTCACCAAAAATAGCCACAGCAGATAGTGTAACTAAAACCTGCCTAGTGCCTACGCTGTCAGCACAGTGCACAGGGCAAAGTTACATAATATTTTCCACATTTATTTCAAGCAGGGCAGCCTGCCAGCTTGATAGATTTCTAGAAGGGGTGGGAGAGAGAGAGTGGTTTGATTCACAGGCTGCTGTATTTACAGCTCACCCCATGGCCACTGCCTTCCCCTCTTTGGGCATTTACCTTTACAGTTTGCCAGAGAGCAGTGTGAGCGCAACCCCGATATAGAAAGTAAGTCACTCTTCAGATTGTCCAAAGCACTACAGCTGCACAAGTTAGCTTTGGTTTTCTTGTTCTGAGGGTGCCAACACACACTGATTTGCTAAAAGCTCAGTTGTTGTTCAAGTCCAGAAATCAGCAGTAAGAAAAGCAACTCAACAAGAAGAGGAGCAGGTGGGGGCTTCGGCTTCTGATCCTTCACAGCCCACACCTTCAGCAGGAGACTCCAAAAGTGGAGTCTTTAGAAAGGTTTCTGCAAAACTGTCGAAACAAAACTTAATCTGTAATCAGTTAAGGTCAGAAGTGAATCTCCAAAACAGACCTGAATTTTTTCAGAAGGCAGGGCTGCTCTGATCAAGGGCCTGGATTAAACCAGTTATCTTGTTTCCTATGAGAAATTGCTAGGAAAGGTATAATTATATGAAAAATATTCATCAAGAGCAGTCATACAAATGACTAAACTAACAGTTCTGTATTATGTGTGACAGGACAATCCATAAAGCAAAGCTTTGGCCTTCATATTTCCTGCATTTATTCTATATTTTCTTTATATGTGGCAGGTTCTCCATTGGGACTTCTCAATTACCTCATTAAGATTTTACTATTGCTGGCAAGCAAGAACATAGCACTTCCTATCAAAGATAGACAGGAAAAACTACTAGAAAAATGACAAGCAAAAAAGTCTGTTTCCTACATCAAACTTGTGTGAAAAGAAAAGGGGGTGAAATAAAGGGAAAAAATAGAACACGGATATCGCTGTAATAAACCCAGTATGTTGTTCATAAACCAGACTACAGAAAATAGGGGTTAAGAGTATCCTTCCCTTTTCTGTCCATGATGTGTGCACAGCACCTTATATGACTTTGTAGGGATATTTGAATGTGATTGAATGGAAAACTGAGCGGGGCCAATTCTCACCAAACTGAAACGTACCTACACAGCATAAAAGTTGCTAATACATTTATGTAGAATATTAGTGCCAATATCATTAAATCAAATTATACTTCCAAAGGAAGTTGCTCTTAGCATGTTTTTTAAATGAAGAAAACAAAAGGATGCCAGATAAATGTTAACATGTCCTAATTTCAAGCTGAAAAGATGTTCCCAGACTAGCATGGACATAAAAAAAAAACACAGTTCATTAAACAGTGCAGTGATGTCAAGTGAGGTGTAATATTTCCTCTTACTAGTAACACTGTGTGCTTTGAGAGTAATGCCTTGGAACCTGAAATCATCCTCCAAAACAAAACCTTTCCTGTTAACAATGGTCTCATCAATAGTTTACAACTGGAGGTTACTGGCTTTGGTTATAATGACCACCCCAAAAAATGTAGAGTAGGACATCTTTAAAGATTTTTGTTTCTTATGACAATGTTTAAAAGGAATCCTTCAATTTCTTTTCTATCCTGGATGACATTTTCTCATTTCCACATTTTTTTCCAGTCCAAACTTGGAGAGTCTGCACACTGCAAAATCTATAAATTTACCCAGAGAAAACTGAGTATCCTCTTATGTCCCCCTGAAAAGGAGACTAATTTTAATAGATGAAAATAAATAATATTGAATTTACAGGATCGACTGTGAGCTAAAAAAAAGACATCCTAGTATTTGGAAAAGGGTAACCTGTTCACAGACTGATAGAATAAATCGTCTCTAACACAATAAGCAATGAGACTATGTAGCATCATCCAACCGTAAGTTTTTTTTCCACAATGTTATATTGCTGTTCATTTAGTTTTCTGAATATTTAAAGATCAAATAATGAAGAGTGGCAAGAAGAGAAAACAGAAGCAGAGGCAGAATTTTGCTGTGGGGAAGAACACAAAATCAGAAAAAAATGGAAATCAGGATATTTGAGAAGAGCTGAGTCAGATCCCAAAGAACAGAGAGTGACTGGGACAATAGGCTGGGACATAAAGATGCTGATTCAATTCCAGGCTCAGCCACAAATTCTGCAGCAAGCTGTATGATTTACTTGGAGCCTTACCAAGCTACTGGTGAAAGGGGACAAAAATCTTTCACCTCACCATAACTATGAGTCACAAAATGTGTGTATGATCACCACACTATGAGGTATGCAAGGGACATACCTCATTTGCCTCCAAACAATAGCTGAGGACAAGTTGCAGTATTTGCACAGTTCCTCAACAAAATCAGCCAGCTCTCCTATCACTTAGTTTTCAGATTAATTCAGCCTTACTAGGAAAAGAGCTTTGTAACAAACCAATATAACCACTAAAACTGAAAGGAGATTCAAACCCACAATATCCAGAGGATGTTGCAGCCAACATTAGAAGAAGAAGAAAGAACTGAAGAAACAGGTCCGTGCAACTTATGACTGCCTACTGCCTAGACTAATAGAACCTTATGCAGCTGAGGTCTCTGACTGCACAATTCATCAGCGGGTTCAGTGGGCACCAATAACCATATAGCAGCAACAAGTCCTGGGTACCATCCTGAAATAAATGAAAGTACAGATCACAACCTGAAGGACTCATTTCTCTTCCTGGTTCTGCAAAAGTGAGATACAATCCTGCAGGCCACTTTTATAGGTTCTCAGATTCCTTGGGAACATAAAAGCACAACTTCATTTTTTGAGAGGAAAAGAAAAAACAAAAAACAAACAACAAAAAAGAAAAAAGAAAAAACCACAAACCAATAAGCCAGCCAAGAAAAGGGACGAAAACTACCCATGTACTTATATTCAAAAAAAACCATTCAAAATTCAGCAAGTGCAGGAGTAGGTAAGCAGAACAGTTTTGGTCAAAACTCCTACTTACAATGCAGTTTTCATCACCTGAAAATCCTAAACTACCTCTGCTTGGATTCAGAGGCAGGTGACCCTTTTGCAGACTGCTTCATCTGCAGAAAGCTGTCACAAAAGGTTCCCCCTGGGTTTACAACCAGATGTGCAAAATGAGCTCTGTGATCTTCTGCCTTTGGGGACTCCGTGAAGTGAGCAGTACACCACAGCCCCATGTACCCTGAGCCAAACTATAACATCATCTTTGTTAAAACTGTTCATTCCAATTTGTCAAACATTTACATTTCACAGATGAGGAGCTCATGTGCAGCAGGCATAACTCCTGAATGCAAACCAGACAGAAAAGCAGTAAATACCTATCAGCTAGAGAATCATCAATGCCTGAACCAGGATGTCTGAGAACTATTTCTCGGTTCAGTGGATCACATCTCTAAGGAAACACTCACTACTTATTGAAGATCTAAACAGAAGAAATGTACTTTCAGTTTGTATGCACCAAATTCAGAGGCAGCAATGAAGCAACGACAGGGGCTCACTGTGCAGCGTGCAGCAAGTGTGCCACAGAGATCAAACCTCAGGTGCTACTGGAACATATTGTGCTCTTCAGCCTCTCATCGCCTGCTGCTATTGGCTGGCTCTAGGCATCAGATGGAAATATCACACCACAGCTCACCCAAAACTGCACCCACTTTTTCATGGCAAGAGACATTTGTGACTTGCAGTTTGCGTCATTTATGCCCCCTAACAACAAGAGCCTGAAAATCTGCCTGCATTTGCAAAGTAACCAAACTGTCTTATCTCACAGTGCGTGCTTTCTTGTGGCTCTCTTAAGAAAATCTTTATTCTGGCTTTTTTTTTTTTTTAAAAAAAAAAAGGTGCTTGATTTCATAGCAATGATAATATCCTTTTGAGAGACATTTTGTTCATAAAATCCTGCTTTAAAAAAATCTTATTGTTAAGTGAAATGGCAACAGTAGGATGGCGTTATCCTCAGTGTAGATGGCAGTTTAATGGCTTGAGAGAACTTGGGCAATTTGTTTTGGCAATATTTGTTAAAGTACTGGAAAAATAAAACAGAAATCTGTAATTTCATTCCAAGTCTAGACGTCTTTAGGCCCTATGTTGCACAGGTTCTTTTGCATGTTTTCTTTCAAAGGTTTTGCCTTTTAGCTCTCACTTGCATTCCCAGGAGACACCAGTTCAAAATTTTTCTCCACCTGAGAGGAACTGGAATGGAAACCACCTGTTTTGGAGCACACTACACTTTACAAGTAAGACCTGGCTTTACAGAAACAAGATAAATTAGCTAAGTCTTCCATAACTTGATGATAGCAACAGTCACCCACTAGATAGGGAATCTATGCTCTATTTTCAATGTTGTTCTGTTCACTATGGCAGGGAATGAGACCCAGATCTTGCTTCTCCCTACTTTTATGCAATATTGATTAAGAGGAAGTTGCCAGATGAATAAAGTGGCAAGGCATCATGCAGAAATCACCTCCAACAATAGTTTCAGGGTCACTTTTATATACCATTCACTGGGAAGGATGCTTCTGAGAGCGGAGCTGCGTGCTGATACTGTTTCTACACACCAAATTTTCACAGTTAAATGGGATGCTACTACTGAAAATTTTACATTTACTATCTGAACTACTAAGATTCAGAATCTTTTTAACTCTGCCTATAATCATAGCAGCTGATTTCCTAAAATGCACTCATAAATTCTTCTTGATATCCACACTTCCATGGGACATAAAGGCAGATACCTGGTGGTGGGGAAGAGATCTGAATCAGCTTGTTCCAAATAGCTCGGACATGTCATTCAGTTGCTAACCAACTTTCATACACCATCCTTCCATGTACATCACACATCAAATAAATTAGAATCATGCAGTGCTAGAAATGTTTTGAGTTCTGAAAAATAAAATATCAAAGCTATGCAGAACAAATTACTATCATAGATTCAACTACAGGTAAACTGTATTTCCAATGAAAAGCAATATAATATGTTTCAAAACCTTAAATATTTCACCTATAACAGTTTTACATACAAACCAATATTTTGAGTATGCTTGATTTACTGAGATATTTTGTGTCACAGTTCCCACTAACAATTACTTCACCAGTAAAATATGCTATCTTTCCTAATCCTTCAGATTTGTGAAATAATGGCCTTATTTCTACTACTGGTCCAGATGTTCCTCCAGGCATTAGAATTCAATAAAGCAGATGGATTCAGAAAAAAAATGGCTGCTGACCAAGGCCATACTATGTTTGTAATGTTAGAAAGAGCCCCAAGGGACACACACCACTGGGAGCTGTGTACAGGACAGGCATTCAAAGGTGCAAAATGTGTTATCACATCACTGGATGACAGAGACGGGATGCCCAAACCATTCTGGATGTAAGCTATTTCCAATACTAGTGGGAATTGCAGCCAGCAAGCTTGCTGGTTGGTGGAGCATCAGTGAGGCTTGTGATGTGTTGCCTCAGAGCACCAGCAGATCACATGCTTCACCACCTTCTGGAAAGATTTGACTGACCAACTGCCACAACCATGGCTCAGCCTTTGCCCTGCCCTTGTTCCCCATTTCTCTGTGGAGAGCTGTGCGAGACTCAAGGGGTGGGGGGCAAATCTTTGGCTCCTCAGCCATTCAGGGAAAGCCAGCCCTGCAGTGACACAATCATTCCCAAACTTAGATAAGCCTTTCCCTTCTTTCCCTTGTGCAAGAATGGAAAACCAAGCAGGTTCCTTGTACCTTCGCCTCCTCACCCAGTGGCCTCACATGCTGCTGAGCATGCTCATCAAATGTCTCTGCACTGTTTTGTGGAGTGATCCATTCATTCACAGTACAGGCTAAAGCTATAAATACACAATGCCATAAAAGGCTGGTGTGTAGTCCTTTCTCCTGGAAAGAAAACATATTTTGAAGATGGTTTAGCGGATAGAAGTTCTGCAATTTTATTGGAAACTCTAAGCAAACCACTGTTTGCTAGACCTACAGAGCAGAAAGGTGTTAGTCCTTTGGAAGATACCAAGAATTACCCTTCATAGGTGAGGAACAAAAAGCAGACACAATTTAAAAAATCTTTACCCAAGACATAAGCATGTATAAGAGCCAGCAGTCTAAAAGTATTTGATAGATATCGCTGTGATCTGCAGTAGGCAATACCTTGTAGCACTTCAAAATTTGCTTCTAGGCTTTCTGAGAGCACTGTGTATCAGGAGGATGCATTTTTATACATATCCCTACCTAACAGCTTCACGTGACAGCTTTCTGCAGCTCTTTGGTAAGAAATTTGAAGAAAAAATATGGTATGGTGACGGTGTGCAGGACTAATATCCTAAGTTTAGTATTTTGATATTATACCATCCTCCTCATAAATCCATTCCTTAATTCACCTTCAAGCTCTGAAACTGAACTTGTAGCCTTCATATAAGTCTCTAAAGTGCTAAATATTTCCAGTGAAATGTTCCATATTGTGGCAGGCATGACTTGAGGTGTTCAGTAATTATCATGACCCAACTTCTCCGACCTCTCTCCCATGCAGATCTATATATAGGCTAATGGGTCATTAAGCATAGGGATTTTTCTCTGGTATACAGCTACTTGTTTGTTTCTTAACATGGGTATTTAAAATATTTATGTTCTATCATGCAATCTGAATGCCTGCTAGTAGCCCACTAGGAAATTTGAGTAACATACAACTTTTGTTCTCTCCCCTGAAATAAAAAGATGCATGTGTTAGAATGCCCCTCCTGTAGGTCTGAGAGGACATCTCCCAGCCTTGTATTGTTAGGAGACATCTTGCTGGGCTATTGGAGAAGTCAGAGCAGAAGCAGACTGTCTTCCACTGAGACTGGAAGAAAGTGACCTCTGTCACAGAACACAGTCCCTGTGGATGTCTGGTCATGAGCTTTGGAGTGGCCTCCAGGAAAGCTCCATCTCACCCTCCACAAAGTAAAACTCACAGTATTTTAGGGGTCAAAATGCAACTGCTGTTGTCAACCCAGAACTTCAGACAATCTTCCAGATACTGGGCTCTGGCCACTGTAGAGAAGCTGCAGACAGGCAGACAGACGCCCAGCTGTCTTGCTGGAATCACTTGCCAAGCAGTGGATAAGCTAAATCTTCTGTAGTGTGGCTGAAACATAAACTAACTTGGGGAATTTGCATTTCTTTCCCTTTCTCTCCTGCTGCAGCAAAAGTTGTCAAATGCTCAGGATTTATATGCAAATAGCCCTGGTTGTTCTCTGGTTGCAGAGGAGAAGCAACTGGAGTAAGGGCTGCATAACTGGAGCTCATTGCCCCTTTTATCAAACACAGTTCAGGCATGCTGATGGTTAGATACACATCAGATTTTCAAATTGTGGCTTATATAGCTGCTAAAACTCACTAAAACAGCACACACAAATTTCGTTCTCTTCTCTCAAATCAAGAGCCCCTGACAAGAATCAGTGTTAATCCTGGGTTGTGAGATGGTTTTTGTCCGTCCCGGAGACAGTTTATACTGCAGTCCAGCACTGTGTAAGCCTCAGAGACCTCTTATGTAACGTATCTCTTTCACAGCACAGTGTGTATTTCGCTTAGGCTTGCAGTGTGCATTGAAAATCCCATTGGACTGGGACCCACAGCAGATATTGAAGTAAAAAAGTATGGAATATAGCTTTTCCTAAGGAGAAAAAGCTGCATGCCAGGCAGGAGGACTTTCTGCATGAGGAGACGGAAGCTAGTGTGTTCTACATTTTCATACAGATCTCTGTGACACCACCACAGTATCTATTTCTTATAGTAGAAAACAGTTCACGCCTTTTCATTTCCTATGGCACCAAAAACTGCTGGAGATCCTCTAACACAGCTATCTTGCCTTTATCACAATGCAAAACACCATATAGCATCAGAGCTGATCAAGCCCAGGGTGAAGTTACAAAATCTCCTAGCATTTGGAAAGATTTATTTCTGTAGGTGGGCCCAGAGCTATCACCACAGTGAATTAGCCTCTAGATCAAGTGCAAATAAGGATAACTGTCTATGAAAATCCATTTGGTTTCATGCTATTGGAACTATGCTCCACCAGAATCACTTTCTTGTTACAGCAGTCTGGAGACAGAACACACTTGTTATCTGAAAATGGTTCCTGTGTATTATTTTCCTTGTATTTTTGCACAGAGGCCACCATCAGTTGGAAACAAAATTCCTACAGCAGAAAACCTCCTAAGATCATTGTTAGAGCCACTGCAAAGGTAGCAACTGCATGTTGCTAAATTAGGAGTAGCTATATTCACTTGTGCCAACAGCATAGATGGGAGGAGGGAATGGGGAGACTCTCCAGAGTAGCTGAGTTTGGACATAGCAGTGAATACAGAGCCTTCAGTGCTGACTCACTTTTTCCATTTTTAAAATAAAAACACCAGCAAAGATATTTTTAAGTGGTTAATGTGCTTTTCTGCTGCAAGCAAAGACTTTTCATAAGTTTTAACCATCCTCACCCCCCTCAGTAGTAACATACTTTAGTAATCATTCTTATTTTATTAAATCCTTTTAGCCATAAAGACCAAGATGGTTTTAAATGAGCAGTCCTTAGTCCATAACTTATTAGTTTCTAAGGGAAAACTATTGTTCAGAGAAAGCATAGCAGCCTGGGAGCCAGGATCTCTTGGCTCTACCCTTCGTGTTTCTGCTGACATGTTGTATTATGGAAAAATGAAACAGTCCTGATTGCGAAATTAAGGCCTGAGCTGTACAAGCAGATTTCTGCGCTTACTGAAGTTGACAGAAGTTCAGCCATACAGATCAAGATTCTTCAAACATAGTGAGTTTACTTACACTACATACCCCACTTCCTAACATCAGTAACAGTAGCAGTTGGAAAAATCTTGAGTCAAATCACAAATTCACTCCAGGAAAAAGAAAATACTACTCCAGCACTTCCAGAAAAAGGACAAGGATATGACAGGATAACATCACCAGACTTGGGCTGGTGAGTTGTGGAGTGTTCTACAGCTAAACTAAAAGGATTTTAGCAGCAGTACACAGAAACTCAGAGGTCAAACTCTAGGGAACCCAGCAAACCTGAAGATTAAGCAGCAATGAACCACATCTGTGATGTACACTCTCAGACAAAGTGGAACCTAGAGAGCAAGAGAGGCTGAGTGGCATCTTCTTTGACATTTAGGGCAAAGAGCAATTTTTCACATGCTCCACCACTCACAAGTGGTGCTTAATTACACAGCTACAGAAGGCTCAGATTTTTGAAAGTGTTCAGTATCCAAAAGCTTACAGCCAGACACTTAG
The DNA here is from genome assembly GCA_013401335.1 of Brachypteracias leptosomus. NCBI lineage: Eukaryota > Metazoa > Chordata > Aves > Coraciiformes > Brachypteraciidae > Brachypteracias > Brachypteracias leptosomus. The sequence goes on from VYZX01014705.1 coordinate 62,208, forward strand.
GGCTCTGCCTTCTGTAAAAGGAACACTAAGAGATTTTGATAGTTTGTCACATATCCTAGAATAAAAGTGAGAGTAAAATTCTTTTGAAACTTGCCTTTTAGTTATGTTGTTGTAGGCTCAGAATTAACATTTTCCCTTGAAAATAACTACAAGTACAAAGCATAGCCTTAAAAAGATAATTTTTTTTAAAAGATTTTTTTAAAAAAAAAAAAGGTCCTATTTAAAGTTCAACTTAGGAAGTCCCCACTTGGAAATCCCCATAGTTTTATGTTCCATGATAACAATTTTGGTAAAATTCTCTTCCACGTACTTTTAAGTTAGTACCAAGAAGGCTCACAGACTAGAAAAAGTATTCTTGTAGTCTTGAAATTACCAGCACTATCCAGCTGATTTTGATATTTCTCTTGCTCTCTCTTTCCCCCTTTTCAGTTGTGCAGTTGTCTCTGTATTCTTCAGCATCATATTTTTTTGGTAATTTGAGAAATTCTCAGCTATTGTTTTAAATAATATCCATTTCACAGTGGGGAAGTCTATTTTTCCTATTCCTCTCTTTCCTTCCACCCCCCACCCCTCCAATTGTGCATTCCTCCACACAAACAGACCCTGGAGTTTGTTGCACTGCAGTCTGTCTCTCTCTATTTCCCCCACAGTTCCCACAAGATTATTGTATTTCTGTCTCCCATTCTGTCCCAGACTGTCTCTGTGGTTGCCATGTACTGTTTAACAGTTGCCACATTCCACCTAAAAAGTGGAAAAATTTCTCAAAACACTCAGCAAGTGATTTCAGTTCGCTCAATACTACCAGACCTTCCTCCTCATGTGACTGGTTTACAAATGCATTAGATGAAGTTTTGTGATCCTTAGAATGATTGAGGTGTAGAAAACATAAACTTTCTTAAGCTCACTCACCTATTATGTGGCTAAAGGCTCAAGTCCACCCTGGGTGTAATCTGGAGGAAATTCAGGCATGAAATAAAAAGAGGAAAACAAAAATCCAGGTTTCAGATTAGTTTCTGTCAGAAGAGAAATTGTTAAAAAAAATCAGAGTGCATAAATTCAAATTATCAGACTTGTGAAAACTGCACTTGCTCAAAGGATTTAACTCTGACCCAGCTGTCTAGGTTCCCATCTTTGAAGTAAACACAGAACAACAGCCAGGACTCAGTTCCCAGAAATCAGTGCATCCTCTCTCCAAAACTCACATTTACTCAGCTTCGTAGCTGTAAGATCAGCTCACTTAGTCAAAGGGTGCATAGCCCAGCACAATGCTCCTCTCTGCATTCAGCATGCCAGAGAGCCTAAGAATAACACTGAAGGCTGTATCCTCAGCTGCTAGGTTCTGAGTGGGGCAGCTCCATTGACTTGGGAAGAGCCATGCCAAGCTAGCTGAGGATCTGGGCCCAGGCAGGCACAGGAAATGAGGCTGTATAAGCAGAGCAGACAGAAAGTCACTTTTTTCTGGCACACCAGTGGACGAATGTCCTATAGCTGGGAGGGAGAAAGGGAGAGGTTTCCCCTCCATGTCTCTGCTTTTATAAAGCTTCCCTAGGCCTTTTGAGAGATGACATCTTCACAGTGATTGCAGGAAGCTCAGACCTTTGTCCGACAGCTGCAAAAGCAGAATGTCCAAAGGATTATTTTTTTTTCCCTCTCTCAGTACTGATCCAGCAACAGTAATGCATGGTAGACACAGCTGTCTTACTTGGGTTCTAAGCCAGTATCTTTTCCTTTTTTCCAAACACACACACACATACTCACTGTATCTTTTGATAACAGAGAGGCTGACATCATCTCCTACACAGTTGTATTTCCCCCTCTTTCAAGACCACAGAGGTACAAAACAAACACACTATTGGAACTGCTGTTGAGGAGGGGGAAGTGAGGGTTCAGATATATCCTAAGTCACCAAGCACCTTTTAGATCTTAAAACTTTTTAATTCACAATAGTCACCATTTGGACAATTTGTTTAGCACACAGAGAAATCCACATTTTCTTTTTACACACTGAGAATTACAATTAGTGCTACTGCTATGAAGCTCTGATGAGTCCATGCAGAAAAAAATGTATTTGTGAGACAAATTAACTGAGCCTCTGTTTTATGATTAATTGTACAACAGCCACTTCAACTGCACACCTGTACTTCTCTATATGTGAAGAAACAGTAAGAGAAGAGTGACCGCAGCATGGGCATGGATACATTTAAAGAAACAAATCCCTACTGTGTGACTGCATTTCTTTGGCCTATTTTACCAATGCTCTGGATGAGGGGATTGAGTGCACCCTCAATAACTTTGCAGATGGCACCAAGTTGGGTGGCAGCATTGATCTGCTTGAGGGTAGGAAGGCTCTATAAAGGGATCTGGACAAGCTAGATCGATGGGCCAAGGCCAACTGTATGAGGCTCAACAGGGCCAAGTGCCAGGTCCTGCACTTGGGTCACAGCAACCCCCAGCAACACTATAGGCTTGGGGAAGAATGTCTGAAAATCTGACCAGTGGCAAAGGATCTGGGGATGTTGATCAACAGCCAGCTGATTATGAGCCAGCAGTATGCCCAGGTGACCAAGAAGGCCAACAGCATCCTGGCTTGTATCAGAAATAGTATGGCCAGCAGGAGTAGGAAAGTGATTGTCCCCCTGGACTTGGCACTGGTGAGACTGCACCTTGAATACTGTGTTCAGTTTTGGGCCTCTCACTACAAGTAGGATATTTAGGTGCTGGAACATGTCCAAAGGGCAACAGAGCTGGGGAGGTGTCTAAAGAGCAAGTTTTATGAGGAGCAGCTGAGAAAACTGGGGTTGTTTAGCCTTGAGAAAAGTGGACTCAGGAGAGACCTTCTTGCTCTCTACAATTACCTGAAAGGAGGTTGTGGCCAAGAGGGCATTAGTCTCTTCTCCCACATAACAAGTGATAGGATGAGAGGAAGAGGCCTCAAGTTGCACCAAGGAAGGTTTAGCTTGGATATTAGGAAAACTAAACCTGAAGGGTTGTCAAGCACTAGAACAGGCTGCCCAGGGAAGTAGTTGATCCACCATCCCTGGAAGTATTGAAAAGACATGTAGATGTGGTGCTTAGTGACATGGCTTAGTGGTAGACTTGGCAGTGCTGGGTTAAGGACTACACTCAATGATCTTAAAGATCTTTTCCAACCTAAACAATTCTAATTCCATCCTGGAGTCAGGGCAGTTCAAGTAAATTTGCACTTTCCCTCCTGGAAAACAAAACAAAATTCTCACTTACCAGAAAATCTCTTAATCCACCACATTGTATATTCTATAGCCCATGCTCAAATTCCGTAGCTTTTTCAACTGAAGATAGTTGCTAGCAAGAGCAGGAAGAAGGCAAGAGGAAATACAAAGATTCAATCACATTCTCCAAATAAGTTACACCTCGTGAAAGGTGAATGTAAAATAATACTAGGTCCAATCAGCGGCATCTTGTAATTATACTGTACTCAGTATACAATCACTAGAAAAGAGCAATGTACATCATGAATTTTTGTCTTAATTGCTTGCAGATACAGTGGGGAAGTGAGAAAGTAAGTTCCTCATGGGGAATTCAGGCAGGGCAACAGCAGCAGTCCTAAAGCTCTAGAAGGATCAAGTAGTTGTCCCTGAGAACTGTCTTAGCAAGAGTCACCTTTTATTCCTCATTACACGGGAGTGGAATGAAAACTCAAATTTGAACTTGGGGCCATATCATATGGAAATGCTCCCTATGACTGTAAGTCTGGAGTTCTGATGGGATCTTACATTGCAATTTATTGTTATAAAACTTTGTAATACAGCTCTTCAGCTTTTTTTTTTTCTTTTTTTGATGAGGAAATACATATCTAATATAGACTTCCTCCTTGTCATGCATCTTGGCATGACTTTACTGTGTTTAAATGAAGACACTACTACCTGGCTTTGTAAAAACACCTTGAAATCACAGATAAAAAAATATTATATCAAAACAGGTATAATTTCAGAAATTACACGACAAGCTAGGTGAAACCTTTTAAAACCATCTAGTCTACCTCCTTCCCTGACTTAAAGCGTGGCTGCTTTCAGTATGTTTTTCTTACAGCTCTGTAAGCAGAGCTCCTCTGCTTTTCACTCTGATGCTTACATGAGACTTTTTATTTTCCATTCTGGTGCAGTTGAACATATCTGATTGTAGAAGCTTGACCTGCCCTGCTGGAGAGAGGGTTACATAATAATTGATAATGCCAGGCCTAGTAAGAAAAATATCCGAAGAATCACAGGAGAACACCAGATTTCTCTGAAAAATTTCTTAGCTGAGAAAGGGACAGAAAAGGTCCATACTCCTTAAAACTTTGGTATACTACACAGAGTAATGTTACTTTCTGCTTGGAATTTTTAGCCTTTAAAAAAGTTTTTTGAGCTGTAACATTGTCTCTCAGCTGGTCTTTCTCATTTCCCCTTCATGATACTTATAATACCTGTGTTATTCCTGCAAGGGTTCTCTTGAGGTTGACTACACCTCCTGTTAATATAAGGCCCAGAATGGAAGACGATGTTCATAGTAAAGTGCTTGGGTCTGGTCCCACTTAAAACCCTTTGTTCATCCTTGTTGTTAGGGGTTTTTTAGGGTTTTGTTTGTTTGTTTTTAATGTGATTCTAGATACTTGAGTATGTTTTTCTCAACTATAGTAGTTTAACCAGATAAAGGCTTCCAGTCTGAAGTCAACAGCTTCATCTTCTCTATGGGGAAACCGGGTGGCTCAGCTTATTCTCTGAAGGACTGTTGCCTCTCTGGTTAAAAAGACCACTCAGAGCCAAACATTTTGATTTTAGATGACAACTGGATGCTGGAAAAGCAATTGTGACACAGTCAATTCACTATCCTGGACTCTGATTTTGTGGGCAGAGCAATTGGGCTATGGTGGACATTAGAGTTGAACTGGTAGTGCGACAGATAGATTTCTTAGTTAATGGACATATCAGAGAAAATATTGAAACAGATGTAGGGGAAATTAATCTATACTATACCAAAATCACACTGGGACATTTCCTTAGGATGAAAGTTTCCTCTAAATATGCTAACACTTTTTTCCTTTTTCCCAGCAACAGCAGAACATTTTCACATGTTGTAGAATAAATTTTCTCCTGAGTTTTACCCCATCCCATATGTCAGCCTGATCTGACAGAAGAGTACATAGCACACAGCCAAGGTTTAAGATGTAAGGAGAAAATCATCAAGAGTGAAAAGCGGTTGTACGTTGCTCTGCCTTTTGTGTCTTTCTTCCTCATTCGCCTCTTAATATGAAATGTCTGTAGAGTTTTTATGAGAGGATTGGGGTTATATTATGATTAAACTTCATCATAATTATTGTATTCTTAGCCAAAAAAAGATCATAGTGTTCATAAAACACAGCCACAGGTTCAACTCAAACTGCTTGTTGTGGCACTAAAACAAATAAGTTAGAAGCAAAAGCAATAAAATATATGTTAATGCACATGAGGTCTCTTTATTGTTTTGTACAGTGAAGAAAGAATTTCCTACATGTGGAGGCAATAGTAAGCTGCTCAAAATGAGCTTCCAGCTTTGGACAGGGCAATAGATAGTACTTTCCATTACAGGCCTTTCGTTTTTAGACCAGAAAAATGTGCTGTGTGTATGGGTATATATATTAAATATAGAGATGCAGATATCAGGACAGTCACATCAATTTCTATCACAGGCTACTAAGACATGGATAAACAGTCATGTAGTTTCTTAAAAACCCATCACAGTTGCTAAAATCTCAGTAACTGCTCTTATTTTTCAATATCAAAAATAGATTCAGACATGTTTAAGATCTATATTGATTTGACTGACAGTAACTGACTCTGAATTGCTACATCTATATTTAGAAATCTCTGCACACACAGTTTACTGCACCAAGAGTCACATTCAGCTATTCCTACATTGTTTCCAGAAGTGATGGGTTGGACCAACTGCTAGGACTCATCATATAAAGCCACTGATGAAGTTTTTCATTGTGCTTCTCATTGTCCTTAATAAGCAAGTCTCAGAACTCAAGATCCTTCTGATATTTTGGGAAGAAGAAATTAATATGTATGCAGACTATATACATACATATCCATACATAGATTATTTACTTTCTACATTTCTAAACATTGGAACTTTCAACTTATTTTAATTATAATGATGCTGAAGAGTAACTTGCTGCTTGCAAATAAAACCTTTACGTTCAAAAGATAACTCAGGAGATCTGCAATCAACTTCCACTCCTGAGACCTGCCTATGAAGTCTGTCTTACATGTAGATCTAATAATTTCAGAAAAAAAAATCATTTTTCAGTGGGAAAGAAGGTAATCACAGATTGAAGGCCAGGGGACAAGAAACAGAGTTACAGTGGGATAATAAAGTCAGCTGAGTTTTCAAAAGCCAGAAAGTGATCGAAATAAAATCAGACAGAATGACTGTCTATCCCTCATTTTAAGGATAATCCCTTTTTTAATATTTTCTTGTCTATCTTTAAAGAGCAAAACAAAATATAAACATTAGTAACCTTATTTTCAGTGTAGAGTTTCACTGCAGAAACTTATTAACCAAAATGAACAGAAAAATCTTTAAAATATTTAATTATATGCATTAATACAATAACTTGCACATCTGAAATAAAAACCAATTGTCTAGTTTCATCATCCAAATTTTACTTTTTAAATCTTTATATTACCCCAGACTTCTTTATTTGTACATATAGGTACAGAAGTAGCATAGAAAGAGAAAGAAAACTTCTGGAAATATTTCATTCCCCCCTCTCCAAAGAATGTTGTCTGAAATTCCTTCAAATGTACTTTTTCTCCATAACAATATTTTACATTTTTGCAGTACCTTAAAATCCAAATATTTTGAATTACTTTATGAAGTCATTTTAGAAATGCCACAGAAATGTAAAGAAAAAGAAGTGTGGAATAGATTTCTAAAATAGATCTTGCCTGCCTTAAAATTAATTGAGCCAGGATTTTCCTGTATGCTTAATAATTTAGTGTTTGGAGACTTATCCTGCATACTTTCTGTGGGAAAGATTCTGCATAGTGTCTAGAGTCCACTGGCCCAATGCACTGAAAATACAGAGTAAAGTGATAGGACCAAAGGTTGGCTCTAACTGGGAATTTTTAGCTTATTGCATTCCTTTTGCAGATCATAGGCATGCTAGTGACTCTAATGATTACACCTCACTGACATCCAATCCCTAAAAAGACAAACTTGTTCTTTCCAGACTGAGTTGGAAGATCATTTCACAGAGCTTAATAAAGACAAAGATTTGCCACAGGGCTGCAGTTTGTGCAGAAGTTTCTCTGTTATTCACAGCAGTGAACTCCCAGGGAACTAAACATATTTTTAAATATACCATGAACTAAAACACTTACTTCAATTTTGATAATGTAGCACCCATTTATAGGTAGTGGCATTACTGTAAGTAATTCCACTCTGCCTACAAATTAACTGAAAATGAGCATAAATGTTTGCTTTTCAGTCACCAAGGTGTATTATCAGTATGTGATCTGTCAACCCTGAATAGCATATAACAAAAATTTGTCAAAATTATTTAAGTAAAATGCGCATTTTACCCTTGAGCATGTAGAAGTGTTAAAGTACATCGCCGCAGTTAAAAAAAATAGATTTTTTTTCCAGCTCATAGAAATGGCTTCTGACTATTAAGAAATTATACACAATTACAGTTCTTAAGTTCTACATGAAGGGAGCTGGAGATGATGGAAGGGGTTCAAATGGCTTTTATAATGTGCAAAGGATTTTTATAAACTTAGGTGTTTTCTTGTCCTCATACTTACAGAGAATTAAAGAAATTAAGTCTAATTCCTGAAGAAGAGACAGGTGACCTCCTTCCTTGATTTGATTTGAGACATTCTTGGCCATTGAAATAGCAATGGCTCTATTTCCTTTCTGTAGCTCTTCCAAACACAGCTAATCTCAATGATTTTTCCCCCTAACAGTCCCTGCACTTCAACCTGTGATTATCCTCTTCACAGATTTTCTGAAATTCCTGGATTTCTTTATGAGATCAGGAATTTTTTTAGTCATTGTTTGTGCCATTTACTGCTGACCAAAGGTAAAAGATTTATATAAATTATTCAATAAAAAAGGTCTGTTATTATTTAAATACCTATTCAAAAAACAAATTAGAAAATTTAAAATTCAGATTTGAACTTTAGCAAATTACACTTCCACAGTCTTATTCAGCAATTCTCTCTAGCCAAGCTGACTCTTTATGAAGTCATAAAGCTACAGATGGAGGTTTGAAAATAGAATAGACACGAATCACTCACATCAAGAGTTATACACTAAGTAATTATGTAGTGTTCACCTTTAAACTTTTGTTGTCCTAGTTTCTTACCACTTGTGAAATGATTGATGTCTTTTCCTATCCGAACAGGACATTGGAAAGAATATTTTCCTTATTTAAATAGATTTAGGCAGACCATAGAAACTCACTGAATGTTGATTAGGTTAGGAGTTAGCTTGAAATTAAAATGAAATTCAGCTGTAATTGTAAAGAATTCCAGAGAACAACTTAAAAGAGTAAAATAAACTGAAATATATTAAGATTGACAAATACTCTTCTTTTTGAGAAACTGGAACTAATAATAGTTGAATTATGTATTTGTAACAAATACCCACATGCAAAAAAGCATTGTAGTTGCATAATGCAGTACTGAGACAACATTAAACAAAGGCCAGTATATCCATTCTTCAGTACATCTTATGTTCTTCCTAGGAAATTACAAACTACTATGGAATACATAGTAGCACCTCAGTGTTCATCGCATTAGACCAGGGGAACAATGCTATGCTGCTCTCCAACAAATCACAGCTAAGCAACACTGTTTAAAATTAGATTTTCCATAAGCAATCCACATGGCAATTTTTTTCACATCATGAATCTATCGAAGAAATTTTAATCTCCATGCAGATACTTCACAATTCACAGCCACAAACTGTCTCCTCGATGTTACCAACTAGAAAAACAAAGAAAAAGAAGGGAGACAAGAAGGCCTTTTCTCAGTTTAGGTCTATCAGAAACACATACTCTCTCCCCTTCCAAATCTCCCCTCCTCCTCTCCAAAAAATCCCTTTAGATATCTGTTTGAGTGCAAAAATTGTCAAAGCACGAGTAATTCAAACCTTTCAGGTTTCAGGCTCAACCGTCAGCTGAAACAGAGAGAGCATTGGGTTCAAATGCCATCATTTCCCACATCACAGATGGGTGAGATGTTGGAAGGCTGCAATGGCAAAGCACTTAATTTGAGGTCATTTTCAGAAGCTTCAAAATTTACCTTTCCATTTTGGGACTGCTGGAGCTGCAAAGCTTCAAAACTCAGCTCCTAAGAAAACTCTTGCACTTGTCACTGGTTATCACTGGAGGCCCAGGCCCTGAGGACACCCACATCCCTGCCTACCCCTGCCTGGCCCCCCTGGGACCTCCCCAACTCTGCCTGTGACCCAGGACTCCATTTCAGCCCAGCCCAGAGCCATCAGCCCCTGCCTGGGCTCACTCTTAGGGTGCTACCTGTGCCAGCAGGTCACTGGGATGATCCCTAGGGGATCTGGCAGCCAGAACTCAGCAGCAGCAGGAACCACCAGGGCAGCCCCAGCCTCAGACATTGGGCACCTCCCTGGGGACAGGGACAGGTCAAAGCCAGGCCAGGATGTGGGCCCAAAGGTGGGGTTGGCTCAGCAGCACCCAGTGCCAAGCAGGGCAGGGCCGTGGGGAGCTGGAGCCTGGCCCTGCTGCAGCATTGCTGAGGCAGGGGCTGATGGCTCTGGGACTGACACGGAATCCAGGGCCATGGACAGGGTAGGGGGAGCCTCAGGGGCTGGGCAGAGACACTGGGGCCTGTTGGTGTTCCAAAGGCCCTTGGATAGGAATCCTAAAAAAATTATCACTATTTAAGCTGTACAGTCACCTAACTAGGGCTTTAGAAACAGGCAGACAGTGTTTTCCAGCAATATCCCTGATCCCTGGTCTTCTGGCCACTTCACCTTTTTTCTGACTCAGCAGTCCAATTGATAAAATGAGCATAACAATATCTATTTTTGAAGAAATTTGACACCCCTAGTCATCATGTTCTCAAAGTGGCAAATATTACTACATTGCAGAACTATGAATGAGAGGCCAAAAATATAATTTTATCTCATTCTGACTAGTTGCATCATTCATCAGAGATGTATTGAAGATAGAGAAACAAGAAAAACATTTTGTTGTCTTTCCCTTCTCTCTCTCCCAATATCAATACATTCACAGGTGTTGTTAAAATGTATTTTACATCTTTTAACTACCATCTATGTCATTTGCAGGAGTTATGACAACACTTCAGCAGTCCTTTACTCCCATCCCCATGGAAACTGCCATTAAATTGCCAAAAATGGAACAGAATGCTTTAAACTAATCACTTTTCAATGGAGGAAGGACTTTTTTTTTCCTGCAGCCATTTCCATGGGATCAGAAGCCATTGCTGGTTGCCTAATTGTTTAAAATCTTGTCAAGTGCACAGGCAAGTGCTCAGCCTTTTTAGATGTGACTTTTTTTTTTTTTTTTTTTAAGCCAAGCTACTAAAGTGGAATATGTGAGCCTGATTCTTCTCCTATCCCACCGGCTGTCAGCCATCAAAAACTTGTAAACGCAGTAAAGTTTCACCAGTTTGAAACCAGCATGGAAGAAGTTCCATCATTTAATTTTGGAATAAAGTTTTCAGTAGGATGAATGAAAGAGAGAACATATATTATTTTCATTCCACAAGGTAGCTCAGCAGCATTGTGCAAGGAAGAACACCTGGGCTGGTACTGTGGGCCAGCACAGGAAAAGGCTATGTATGAAGAGATGAAGGCTGCAGTCACAAAGATCCAATAGACATCCTTAGTGGTTTTCTGTTCTTACTTATGCCACCTTTATATTAATTTCTTAATCTACAAAAATAAGAAAAATTAGAATATCAGGTTCCATTGAGAATAAGTGAGAAGTAATACCAACAAGCAGGTCTCCTGGGTGCTGAATTCAGAAGGCATATTTTGCTATGTAGTTCCTTGCGTAAGCATTGCATCTCAGTTATTTCTGGGTTTATGGATTAGTCCTGTGATAGAAAATCTCCTTTAGTGGAAACACAAATTCTCATATAAATAACATCTTCTGATTCCAGTTTTTGGTGTTAATGATAAAGAGCTAGATTTCAAATCAATCTATTAAAATGATTATATGCCCATGAGAATGTATATGACTGAGTGTGTCTCTGCTCTGGTCAGAGCATCAGCTTCTGCAAAAATTAAATCATTTGAACTGCTAAAGGCACAGATAGTCATTATTTCAGACAATTATATTAGCCAAGCAGAAGAGCATAAAAAAATTTCTCTTCTAGGAAAAAATGTTAATTATACAATAAAACTTTAAAAATATTAAGTTATTTGGAACCTACCATCCTGTATTCAGAATTAGGACAAAGCATAGCATTCCTATTAAAACACTTGGTAACTTGCAAACAGGTCTGTAGATATGCAGCCAACTGCATGGTTCTCCCCTAATATAAGATTATGCTGGTTTTCATTCCAAATGCATGAGAAATAGTATTTGAAAGTTATAACTATATGACTAAGTAAGTGTAAAGAGAGGGGGAAAAAAAACAAACTAAAAAGCATCCACACCTTCCACCACTGTTGCAGAGTCATACCCTGCATGTTCCCAGAATTAGGGACTCAATTTTTCAGAGGTACTAAGTATCCCTTACTGAGATCAGCTGCAATCATTAAAAACCTCAGAAGCTCACAGGAATGAAAAGAGGAATGAGACTAAAGTGACCAAAATGGTTAAAGCCAACAAATTTTTGAACTTACTGTATATGTGACAGTTCTGCTGAACAGAGCTTTAATCTTGTTGTTTAAGGATCAGGTCCTCCAGTGCAGAAATGGGACAACCAGGTTGACAACTTTGCCTGGAGCACCTTGTTTTGAAAGGTTGGTTGGATTCATAGGACTTTACATCAGGACACAACTTTCTTCTCTGGATCTCCTGAAACCTTTGCATTGATCTTAAAACTAGCAATTAGCTCTGGCACAGGACAAGTGCTATCCACACCTAAAAGCAAAAGTCATAGGAAACAGCTGATGTTGAAAACAGTTTCTTCAGAATAGTTCAGCACATTCTTATTTATTTTGGTGTGTGCATTGGTCAGAGCAGTTTAACACAGCTCACCTAACCTTGGATTGTTTAGCAACAAAAATCAAATCAACTTCCCCACTGACTTTTATAATAAGTTTTATAAAGATTTTGTCTTCAGAAAACCCCAAAAGGCTGTTGTAGGAAAGCACTGTTGAGAGCTTTTCAGATAAAAGCAAATTAAAGCCAAAGAAAGGCAGCTATGCTTGCCTTCAAGTTGATATAAAATGATCAATCCTATTTTTCTGGAGATACATGACAACTGGCTATATCAGGATCTTTAATCTTTTCTCTCAGGTCTTTTCTGGCCTTTATTTCAAAGTCCTTATACCTTCATTCAGTCTCTTTCCTGGCTCAAAATACTATGGCTCAGTCTTTAAAATCCATTCTTTTTTTCTAGGAAGTGCACAGGAGCTGAAATAAACTTAAACTCCTAACTTTTACTTCAGCTTGCCTCTGTATATTGTTTAGCCTGTAAAATGCCACACATCCCAATTCTGATCTACAAACTGCACGGTAAAACCCAATACATTCTTTTTGCTCTCACAACTTAGAAAAATAGAAAGGCATTACAATCCCCTAGTCATTATTAAAAGTGGAGTAATTACTATAATATTTACTTTTCAGTTATTCTATACTATTTCATATTCCTGTGATTCTGGAAAAGCTGCTATTGAAATAAATCAAAATTTTGTGCCAGGACTTAGTGTCAGAGGTTTTGCTCTTCATATTTCTTATTATTTTTCTGTATCCTCTTAGCAAGAATGCTAGCATTGTTTGCAGAAGTCATTTTTCTGATTCTCATCACTATGGGTCTTTATATTGTTTTTATTAATTAGCAATCATTATGTATCAAGGCCTTACTCATTTGTTCCATCTAGGAGATAATTCTGGTCCTCAGATGCCATTGGTTTGAATAGAAGTCTTCTGCATACATCCAATTTTTTGTTCTTCCTGTTTGTGGGGTTTTGTTTTGTTTTAGCACTTGAAAAAAAAATTAAAATTAAAAGAAAAAAACAAACCCCACTCTGGAAAAATAAGTGGCACGCGTGTAATGATAGAGTCTGTCCCTTCCCCAACTGGGTTATTTTGGGTCACATTCCATTTTCACATCAAGAAAAAACTGGATGAATAGTGAATGGGAAAGTATCATTATAATTGGAATCCCACTGGTTTATGCAGGCCTGCACATCTGGAAGAGGGTGGGAAAAGAGAAAGAGAAGAGTGGGAAAGGCTGGATTCTTCTCACTAGACAAAACCAGGGAGTCTGGGAAGCACATGTAGTCTGGTTTCTTAAGCTACAGCGAAAGTTAACGCTCAGAAAATAAAATGTTCAACGATAAGCCTTTCTTCCCCACACATCTCACATTCAGAAGTGCCCCATTCTCTCATTGAAGTTATACCTCAGACACCTCCATTAGGTACTTTCCATGGACGTGTGGGCTATTCTCCTCCTCTGCAGGCCCCAGTGAACACTTAACTGAGGTGGCAAAGTGATTCTTCTCCAGCCAGCCTCCTAGTTACAGATTAACAGCCCTGGTACCATACAGCAATTTAGACAGGCAAACACATTTATTCATGTGACTGATAAAATGTGTTTGCTTTGTGTTAAAGAATCTATAAAAGCCTTTTCTAATACTGCTATTGAAAAAGTCATGGAGGTTTCATTAGTGGCAAACAACTTCAGTGCCTTATCTGGGTCACTATGGTGTTACACACATGGGTCTGTGCCCAGTGGTCTTTACAGCTCTTCAGAGGCTTCATCTTGGACTCCAGCTGAGCCCCCGGGCAGGGAAAGAGCAGAGGCATGGCTAGACTCCCTAACTGTAAAAATTACCACCCAGTCTCACAGATGAGAGGGGCAGCACATTGACCTCAAAGATGCAGGTCTGCAGTCACTCCACAGAGAGAACAAATTGCCTCCTCACTTCCACCTCTCCAAAGAGCCTCACCATTGGTACACTGAAGCCCAGAAGAGAGACAACACATGTTGTTTGCTAAATATATGCTACAGGAAGAAGACACAAGGATACATTAGTATTCAAAGACAGTGACAATGTGGTGATGTACACTGTGAGGAAGTATCACATAACCCAAGCACTATTATTTTATTACCATTATTTTGTCATCTCCATCTTATTTAGCTCTCTACTTATACTTCCCAATCCATCATACAGAATAATTACATTCAATGAATGAGCTCTCAAGTTACATTGCAAAAAGAAACTCATTCTTAGAAGTTTCTCAACTGAGTCGTAAGCAATTAAAAACATATCTAAGTGCTTCATTTAATTTTCTTGAATGGGAGAAGTCTTAGAAGTAGGTAGAAGTAATTTCCTTTGCAGAAGGGCTATGAATTCATATTATGGCATATGAATAATGCATTGTTCCATTTAAAACATCTGAAGAGCCAGCACAGTCTGCTGAAAGCTGGACCTTCTGACAATATAAAGCAGGGGGCTGAAGTTGTGCAAGTCAAACACAAGCAATGCAGTGCCGAGGATCCCTGCAGTTGTCTCATCTGTCAGACACAGGGGGCCTGTACGAGAGGGGACCTCATCCTGTTCCAAGCACAAAGTTGGCTTGAGAGATGTTTTAAAAAGTAACTTAATAAAAGTAGTCTACTTCGTGTAGGGCAAGTTATTTGTGTCTCTCAGACACTTGACCATGAGCAAGGTCTAGATATTTCCCACTGAGAATAGAGCCACTCAGTACTAGCATCACTGAAGCAGCATATTCATCATAGTCAGCATGAGATTTTATAACTAACCTTTTCTAACCCATTTTATAACTAACCCTTTCAGATCTTAGAACAGAGAACACATCAGATGCATTAATTCTGCAGCCACTATTCTGACTGTATAGCTCTACCACCCTTAACATCACTGGGCTCAGTAATCCCTGGCTAACAGGCTCACCTTAAATATATGGCCAAGAGATTTTGGAAATTGGTGCAGAATTGTGTTTAGGACTGTAACTGGATCAGGATCTTCTCTTACGTCTGAGAAACAGTGTACTTGTGAAAAAAATACAGCTATAAAAGCAAAATCTTTGTTCTGAATTAATGCTTGCATAATCAGGACTGACACTTTGGTGTTTTTCTGCTCTGGCTAATTTCAGTGCCTTCTGCAGAAAATATAAAGTGATTCTCCACAATTTCCATTGGCTATCTGGACAAAAGGTTCTTTGTGCACTGCAGAAACAAAAGTATTACATACTGTAAATGTTTGAGCTGAAGGTGTGCTACTGATAGGTTTGTACCCACTATCGTTATTTTATGTTGTTCTTGTTGCTGGCTCACATCACACTTTGTGGCACAGTAAAGTAAATGACTGCTCAGAAAGCTGTTGAGCCAGAACGAATCTGCTACATGATATACAAATTGCAACAGATGATTGCTACTTTAGACAATAAAAATCTTATTATTTTTAATAGCTGTGAGAATGCAGGTTTCTTAGAATACATAATACACTATAATGACTCAAAGACTATTTTTTAATACTAGAATATCATCTTAATTTACTTCAGCTCCACCAGGAAACATCAATATATAAAAATACAACTACTTCTAGTAGACTACTTCAAACAGAAGATTAAATTCTACCATGCTTAGAGTGAGGCTCATCTCATTTAGCTTTAACTAACTAAAAGGTGGACAAACTTTTAAGTTAGTCAACTAGCTATTCCTACAATGGGATGAACAGCTTTGACAGAACACCTGTGACCTTGCCTCAATTTTAGAAGTAGCCAAAGCAACTGCTTCAGATAGGTGCAACTCTGAGACAGCTAAACTATATGAGATGAATTCGTTCTTTACTGGTGTTTATGGTTCACTGCTAAGTACCTTATTACAGTTGAAGTACAATACCATTGAGAAGGAGAAGAGGCAGAAGGCAGGCCTTTGTTAAAGAGGAATTTATTTCATGGTGTAGGGACAAACATTGCTCGCCTAAATTCTCCTTTAACAAATTAACAGCCCCGTTGAGATATAGTGGTATTGGCTGAAGAGTTAGGTAAATAAAGCTGGCAGAGGGGACAGCATGATATAACCCTATTCTTTTTTCAAATACCATGTGAATGTGAATCCTGTCATCACCTTCTTCCAGCTAAATGCCAACAAAAAGCCAAAGATTTCAAAATCTTATCTTCTCACTCATGACTTGAGTATATATCCAATCCTGTACACAGTGAATAAAAACTGAGCTATGTGCATTAGATCATTCCAAGATTCAAACAAAAAGCATGCTCGAATTTCCAGCATGGATATAACTCAGAGAATTCCTAATCGATGTCTTGGGATGATGTCATGCTATTTATTCTCCTCTTGTAGCTTCTGTAACTTCATTCTGGCAATATAGTATTTGTAAGAATATAGAAGCATTTTTCTCTGACTTTTGCAGACACAAAAAATTGGTTATTCTTGAGTATTAACCCCTAAAATGAGGTGATGGGAAGCTGCCAGTCCAATCTATGCCTGAAAAATAATGTGCCCCACGATTCACCCTTATTCTACTAGTTGTGCCCCAATGACTTAGCAGAACCTTCTTTAGATAAGAACAAAAGACATTGCACTCAATTTAAGGACACCAAACACTGAAATGGAACCAAATATTGGACCAATAAATATTGTCCTCTATATTGATATTTCACTTAACATTAAGGGGATTTTAAAATTCTATTTGGGGACTTTTTCTGGAGAGGAAGGAGGAAGAGAAAAAAAGCAGTGAAGGGGTAGGAGGTTTTTAGTTTTACTATGAGTTTTGTGATGGAGATTTCTGACCTAAGTTGTCATCTGTTTTTTAAACCACAAGCATAATTAATAAAATGTTATAATAGGATAGAATTCTTTAATCAAAGCTGAAATAATTATAAGAGATGTGTGATTCCACTAAAACAAAACATATTGGCTTCCTCAAGAGATTACATGCTAAAGTTCTGTTTTAACATTGCAAACAAGTGTTAGAGAGTTCTATTATACCTGATTCTTTCGGTATTGTTGTAAATTGTCATGGGATCAGAGGATACTTTAGGTTGGAAGGAACCTTGGGATGCCTCTAGTCCAACCTCCTGCTCAAAGCA
>VYZX01014705.1:103505-114800 GCA_013401335.1 Brachypteracias leptosomus
CATCCAAGACTCATCGGAATCACTACTTGAAGGCTGGATTCATTTTCTGGTGTTTTCCTTGGAAGTAGGATGAAGTTGAAAATTAAATGCTCAACAGCCTTTCTCAGGAAGAGAAAGGTCTGTGGGACTTAAAGCCTAATGTATTAGATGCTCAATAAAGAGTTGCAACTGAGATGCCCGCTTGACCACGGACCTTTGGCTCACTCAACAGATACTGGAAAAGGTATTATAAAACTTGCAGACTCTTGCAAAAATTCTGTTTTAGAAGGCAAATACCTCAGCCTGGAACAAGTTTAGAAAAATAACTAGGCCAGGACAAAAGGATATTTACTGTATTATATTTCCCTTTTAAACATAAGCCTTGTTTCTTCTATTAAAATAACAGTATGTATGTGCTTTATCTAGGTTAAGTTATCATTTCATCAACAAACAAGTACTGTACATCCCCATCCACCCAACTTTGGAAATATCCCAAACAAAAGAAAATAGAAGCAGTAAAGGAGCATCTCAGCTTTATTATTTGATTTTTCTGAAGTGCATCTTTTGTGAAACTGATGTGCTTTGCCCATAACACCACCGGGAGCAATCAGGTTGGGTACAAGAATCACAGAATCTGTCTCATGCTTGCCTTCACCCACTTGGCCGTCTCACAGGCAACACAAGGCCTGACACACCAAGTATACTTGTGAGGGTCTTAATAAGCTCAAAAGGGTGTATTTCAGCCATTTCTGAAGGTGCTATTCTGGCTTACTTTCAGCGCAGCAGGT
This sequence comes from Brachypteracias leptosomus, assembly GCA_013401335.1. NCBI lineage: Eukaryota > Metazoa > Chordata > Aves > Coraciiformes > Brachypteraciidae > Brachypteracias > Brachypteracias leptosomus. The sequence continues at coordinate 104,273 of VYZX01014705.1, forward strand.
AAATCAGGTTTTGATAGTACATAGTGCATATATATGTTACATGTTATTTGAAATGCTGTTCATGAAGAAGTACTCATTCAGTCATGCCATTAAGCTTTCTTTATTGAGAAAGGTGTCACAAAGTAAAAGAACAGGAGAGTACAGGGTCACTTCAGCTAAAGCATTCAGAAGGCTCTTGCTTAGTCACGTGAATTGGGGAGGATCACACTTAAGTCAGAGGAACTCCACTGAGACAAAGGAGTTATACCAGTTGAATTGTCCTGTTAAAGAGACATTGACAAGAGGGTCAAGCCTTGTGTTTAAATCAGTCCACCACAGAAAATCTTGTGCGTAACATATGGCACGTTAAAAATACTTTGTGAAAAGAGAAAAAATGCCATGCTTTATTTTGTAGCTACCAAAACCTCCTTTTTCTCCTTTGCCTTCTGCAAGTCCTTGCTAGAAGAGCTTCTTTGTTCAGACCAAGAGGGCTAGCATGAGGAAAGGGAGGTGCCTGGTCCTTAAACATGAGATCCCATCAGCATTACTGATAGGCTATTCTTTAAAAAGATCTATCTGTTTCTTATTTAGCATATTCAGAATAGTAGCTTGTTACATTTTTACAAGAATCTGTGTGATCCAAGAAAAGCAAAACCTCATGTAATGAAAGCAAAAGAGAGAATACTTGTTAAACAATCCCATCCGTGTTCTGCAACTTAAATATCCATCTCCAAAATAGCTTCAGCCTATTCCATTCTCAGCTGTCAGATTTCTTTGCTTTAAGGGAAGAGGGGTAGAAGGCTACTAATTTCCCTTCAATTTTCCAAAATATGCATAAAATTAACATTTCCTAAGTCCAGAATAAATCTCTCCTCGCAGGTCAGTATGAAATGCTGCCCTTCATAGTGTATTACAAACAACAGATTCCTTTATTCAAACTCTTAAGGTGCCCCTGCTGAAGAAGGAGCTGAGGTATGAGGAAGTCAAATTAGGATCAATTTGTGATAGCAGGTATCTTTGTTTGGACAACAAACAGTTGCAAATATTATTCTGAGCTGAGTGTGGAAGTACAGAAGATGTGCTGCCAAAGGTGGGAAAGAAAAAAAAATGTTTCAGAGTAAAGACTGGGTCTTTCTTCAAGTATATGATTTCCTAACAACAGAAAGGGGTTGTACTCAGCTTGCAGTATATATATAAGCTTGCACAAATGCCCAAAACAGTCATGAGCATCATTTCTTAGTGAATGCAGCCAATATAAAGTTATTCAGAATCCAACGCTTCTGTTTTATCCTAACAAAGAATTAAACCTAACTATTCACACAATTTACCAGCACTGCCTATTCTTCTGGCTGATACTTAAATCAAGATTACAAAATTACATATGCCTTCATGATGTATAAAGTCCTTTAATTGTATTCTCAATTTTGAGGATTAATATTATTTATTGATGTGAGAGTCCAGTACTTTTGTCTATGAGAAACAACATCCACACAGAAGTACTGATATAATACTTAATATACTATTTAAGTAATGCAATGACAGGATGAGGTTGCAACAACCAAACCTACTTCTGAACCAACAGACAGTGAGAATTAAAGGCATTTATGTGATCAGCGTAAAACTTTACTACTAAGACTAGTCTCCTGAGAGATTATTTGATTTTCAACAAGGTCTCTATGCCTATCACCCATTGTATGCAGCTGTAGGTTCAGGATACTGACACGAGTCAGCTATAAGCAGATCAAGTAGACAATGCAGTTAAATGCCATTTCCAATAACCTCCAAATAATTGCCTTTTTTAAATTGCCCTATAACTGTACACAGGAAGCATTATTCTCCTTTTTATAGAGAAGTATTTATCCCATAGTCATAAAGACAGGTATTAAGACTGATGTCAGACAGAAGCTGATGAAACTTTCCTAAGTCTGCAGATGCTTCAAACTCACAATCAGCAAAATAAAATGATCATCAGGATTCAGAATTGCCATTGAAATAAATTATTTTAGCAGGAGAACCACAAGCTGATGTACTTCCTCTTCGGTTTCAAAATGAAACAGCTGTTATTCACTTTCACAGTGCTTAAAAGGTGCACGAAAACCAAATTTCTTCTTTGTTCAACTACAATCTGCTTGTACCCAATAGAAAGCAGAGCAAAGTCCTGCCCTCAGTCACAAGCCTCCGTTCCTGCCTTGACTCCAAGTGCAAAGGGCAGCACCACAAGTCACAGTTGCTCCCTACTCCACTGCCAAAATTTCTCCATTGATCTTCTACAATGCACAGGTGCTCTGTCAGTACAAAAATAACACTAGTGTTATGCTCCAAATTTAGGATTTGAAACAATATGAAATGAACTGCACAGCAAGTACTGAATAGCACAGACAGCAAGGGATAAAACTTAGAGTGCTCTGTTACATGAAGGCTAGTACATGAGTAGGGCATTTAATTTTGGTAATACATTTGACTAATGGGATAATCCACTAGCTGCTCTTTGAGCATTGCAAGTTTGCAATATGGGTGAAATAAGGTCTTTGCACAGGAAATAGAAAAGACAATTTTATTTCCAAGGCTGTAAGGATAATGGGATGCATCTTTCAAAACTATTACTTGGAAAAAGATACATCACGAAGCACCATTTCTCTCTGGAATTGCAAAGAAGTGCTGATACCTTTCAGAGGCCACTGCTAATTCCTTCAGCTCAGAAGAGTGCTCCTCAAAATATGCAGGATATACAGACACATTGCAATGGAGAAAATTTCTATTCTGCTGTCTCGCAATGAAGACATCTTAATCCCAGAGACAGTGTTAATCAGTCTCCAGATGGACCTTAGACTATTTATTACAATTTCAAAATTTTGCTTTTTTAAAAAAAAGAAAGAAAAGAAAGACATTTGAGAATGTAAATACATCTTAAGGTATGTCCTTAACACCATCTGAGTTTCAGAATGAATTGTGCTAGAACTTACTGTAACTGAATAACATGCTGGAAGCCCTACTGAAGTCAGATGTCCCCATACAAGACCTTCACTGTTCTTGATGGAAAACGTATGATATAAGACAATACCTGCATTAGGAAATCTCAGCTCTTTCTTAGCTAAGCCTGAAACAAAAGAGTAGACCTTTTTTCATGTCTGAAAAGCTGTAAACCTGGTTCTTAATTTCAGAAAGCTCACAACTGAAAATCTCACTTTTGGTCCAGATGGCACATCAAAGTCATGTACTCCAAGATGTCCTGGTTTGAGTTAAAACCAAACCAATTCTGTTCAATGATTTTACTTTTTATCTGAGTCTCTGCTAACTAACTGCACTTTCTGAAGCTAATGGCATGTTTTTGCAGGCAGTGTCTGCTTCTAGCAGTGATAACACTTGATGTTTAGAGTTACTACCAACATCACTGCTAACTCTTGTGTACCACATCAGGGGGTGCAGAAAGTGAAAGGCTGCACCTGTGGGGAGGAGCAACCAGGACAGGTGACCCTAACCTGATCAATGAGGTATTTCATCCCATATACCTCATATTCAGCATAAAGCTGGGGGATCACAAGGGTCTCAACTCTTATGCCATCCCTTCAGTATACCCTTTTGCCCTGATGCTCTTCCCTTCAGGATCCTTAGACCTTCCTTTTTTACTTCAGTGGGCCCTTCTCTTCCCTTCGGCCTTCACTTCTCAGCCCTGCCTTTAATCCTGATTCATGTGTTCCTGAACCCGGTTTCCGTCAGCTCCTGAGTCCTGTCTGGGACTTTGCCAGTGCTTGCTCCACAGCCTCAGTGGTGAGGCCATTAAAGGGAGGTTGGGTTTGATACTTGTTTTGTGTATATTTGTATATATTCCCTTTTATTATAATTATCTTCATTAGAGCTGTTTTAGTTTCCTTTTCTAATCCAGAAGTCTCTCTCTCATTCCTTATCTCCCATTTTGGGGAGGGGGCTGTAAGTCTCTCTCCCTTATCCTCTTTCTCTTCTTCTGGCTGGGGGGGGAAGAGGGATTACCAGGGGATGTCTGTTGTAGGTCTGGTGGATTGAATCTAAACCTCGACACAAGGGAACACACTACAACAAAAGTAAGAGAAAAGGCAGTTTCCAATACCTGCTTTCGTCAGAAGATTGGTTCATTCCTGGCAACCGAGGTCAGCACCTCTACCATGAAGAGTCCTTTCCTTCTGGAAGCCACCACTGCTTCACAAGAATATATTGCCAGAAAAGGCTGCATCTGCTCTATCTGGACACAATGGCACTATCTCTATGCACTGTGGGTAGCAAGGGCTCACTGCAAACTCTATGTCAGGGTGCCATGCAGGACAGCAGCTCCCTGGAGCAGGTGCACCAGATATGGGCTCTCCATGGGTCTATTAGGGTATGGCTTCACCAGCCAGGGCCTGTCCTAGCCACTTCAACCAGGAGTGGGCAACCAGGGGACACCGAGGCAGCTTCAGTCCCAGGCATGAGGGATCTCCCTGGGGAATGGGAACAGGCCAAGGCCAGGCCAGGTTGTGGGTGAAGCTGGAGCCTGGCCCTGCTGCAGCATCACTGGGGCAGGGGCTGATGATCCTGGGGTTAACATGGGGTCTTGGGCTGTGGGCAGGGTAGGGGAGCCACATGAGCCAGCCAAGGACATTGGGAACTGTTTGTACCCTGATATTCTAAAGCTGTGCTCATTAACAATGCCTATGGAATTATAACTGAGTAAATGATGCTATTTTATCAACAAGACACATTTTAAATGTTGTCAAACAGCAGGGCTACAAGCTATTACAGCTATTAAAAATGTCAGTACTTTGTTCACATATGAGGTAACATACATTTCCTAACTGGTAAACATTATACAGCAGCCCTCAGTTGGAGGAGGGAAGAGCCTGCTGAGTGCAAGGCCTTTTTGGCTTCAGCCAGGAAGAAACCCCTTCTTGTGTATTTGATAACTTCCTTATTCAATACCTATGAATACCTAAGAAATAACCCCTCTTTTCAGAGCTCTGAACACCTCAACTTGGATTTATCTTCCCACACAGGAAAGAAATGTAAGGACTTTCACTTGAATAATTATTTAGCAGTATTTGTGCAGACCTTACCCAGCCTTTGATGCTTCCATTTCAGTACAAGGGCCTCTTCCATCTCCAGCCTGCAGAGCAGCTCCTCTGGCTGAAGGGCAATTGGTGCCTCAGTTTCTTCCTAGCAGAATAGAAGGTTCATTCAGTCAAATCATGAACAGAATTTATTTCTAGGGTAATGTGAATACATGCAAATATTGCTATCAAAAGTGAAAAAAAAAAATCTAGGTATAAGAGCCAGACAGCCAGATTTCTTAAGGTAGGGTTCATTAATAATTCACAACACAAGCATTGTCATAAGTTATAGGAAAACAATCCTTCTTAATAGGAATGGAAAAAAGCACTCAGTGTGCTAATGAAATTAATTTCTAGCATACATGTAAACTCATATCTACTTATTTACAAATATTCAACCAATAATTGACATGAAATTATGTACATGAAATGCAGAAAGAAATACAGAACTATTAGAATCTCAAGCACTTGTAGAGGAAGAAGAATCCTATTTAAGACCATCAAAACACTCTCACTGTTGTCTTCCTATATTAGTGGATAAAAATAGCTGCCCAAAAATCTATGTTTCACTCTAATGCATTAGTAAGGTAACAAAGGCAATCATATCTTAGACTTCTAGAAAGTACTGGAAGTCTGGATTTAGGGTTGAGAGTGAGAACAGGGCCTTCATAGAGAAAAGAGATGGTCACAACAGACAATTCATCAAAACTGAAATTATTTCCAAAAAAGTTTCATTCATATCCTCAAAAAAATAGAACAAAAAGTTTTTAAATTCTAGAAATGTTCCATTTCAACTTTTTTGGAACAAGAAGTCTTGGTTTTTCATCTTTTTCTGTTGAAACTTAATTTAGTTTATATTAAAAGGTTAAAAAGGAAAAAAAAAGTCAGCATTAAAATCAAATATGTTTATTTGTTTCTTAAGTTATTCATATATTCACTGAGCCCCATGTCAGACTTAAGATTTCAAAAATTTTGTGGGACAAAAAAAATGTTTTCTGTATATCCACACAGTAAAGGGAACATTATCAGTTCCCTTCCCAGTTTCCTTACAGTGTGGCTCAAAAACTACTTTTGAGAACCACCTCGCTCAATGAAAAATTAATATAGACCTCCAACCTTCCAGCTTCCTATTACCTTCCCCCTTTTTAATTTTTTTTTCTTATACTTTGCAAAGGTATACAGATAGTCTTTAGGAGACTAAAACCAAGGAGTTTCTTCAACCAAATCAACCCAAAATTGTTCTTGTAGATTCATGAAATCTAAGTATTAAACATACATACCTATATTTTACTATGGCTTTTGTATGGCAAATAGATTAGTCACTGTTGATGCTGAAACTGTTGTGACAAACTGGGTTTTGTTTTTTTTAAAAGGATAATATATTTCAAAAGCTTAAGAGGAGTCAGAGGCCACTTCTCTTTTTCAGCATCCAGCTTTTCCAATCATCTTTTCTCAAGAGCACAAAACACGGTAGCTAGAGAACACTGAACTTATTTGAATCAGCACAAGTCATAAATTTATGAAACTTAAGGCCAAAAAAGACTGTTTGCTAAAGCAATCTGAATGTCTATATATGACATGCTATCAAATTTCCTCTGGGCTCTCTTATATTGTGCTCCTTTCATTGTACCTGAGTGACACACAGTTGTTGGCTAAAGCATGTCTTGCACACAGCCCTCCAGCTGAGGAACAGTTGAGATATTTACTTAGGCACAACATACATATATTGAAGAAGTGAGCCACAAAGGGAATTTTAGACACTTACAGAAACAAGGGTAAATAGCTATTGACTACTAAAAACCTGCCTCTGGAATTATGCATATCCATTCTGGACACAAAATAACCAGCTTTCCCTGAAATAATTTAAAAGCTCTACCATGATGTTTTTTCAGATCTTCTAGCGTTAGTTAGGACATCCCAGATATGCTGTCCTAGCTATGTTGCCAAATCTATTTCTGTGGGTGAAAAACATACCATCACAGGAGTAATTTTGTCTTATGACTAATGAGACGGTTTAACCATACTGAAGGACTATCTTTTGTAACCATTGTGGTGATTGCTGATAACAGTATATGCTAAATGCTATACATATATTCAAAGTCCTTTGTAGTATAGGCTACAGGTTTTTTGTGAGAGAAACTGTTCAATGGAGTTATAAAGAAGACGTTTGAGAGTCATCATGAAATGGCAAGGCTTTTCTTCCAAGCATGTAGTCACTTAATTCCTTTTTTCTGTACAGCAAGAAAAATACATCTCAACATTGAAGAACTATATATTTTCATGTCCAGCTGTCCAGTCAGGTACAGCTTTCCCAAACTTCCAACTGTCTCGCTAGATTTAAGTTTCTGACATGCTCAATGCCCCAAAACACTGGAAACCTCGTGGAGGGAAATGGTTTAGCTGTTCTCAACTGAAGGACTGCTATAGGGAAAAAAAGCAAAATGTCCTTTTAAGCACTGTGCCAGATCACCCTACAAGGAAGAGAAAATTAAAATTTAGCTTAGAAATGGTCTACAATAATGAGAAGTATCTTAGAACTTCCTTCATGCTGTCTCTTATTTAACTGAGTGAATCTAGCTTACCTACTTCAACTTTTAATGACTGAAATACATCAGGTAGCAAAGCAGAAACATTCATGCTTACTTTTTTTATACGCTCTTTCATGACATAAAGTACATTGAGCTCTCCGGGTGAGAGGAAGGGTCTCTTTTGTCTTCAAAAAGGAATTTCCAATATTGTAATATTATGCTAGTAGTATGACTTGTAGTGACAGAAGCATGTAGAAACAGTACTACGGTCTGTAATTTTTGGAATAATCTACCCCAAATCAGGAGATGGATTCAGATTGGCACTATGGTCATTGCTACTTCTAAGGAGTTCTTTGTAACGGTATTTGTGAAATTATAAACCTATAGCTCTTATGGCTAGAAAGGACCACATAGAGTATCTCATATTCCCTTCTCTTTAGTACAACCATATAATTTCACCCAGCTGTGTCTCCATTGTTTGCTAAAGCATACCATCCACTCTCAGTCTGCAGACTTCAGGAAATGGTAATCTCACTGTTCCTCTTAAAAATTTGTTCCAGTGGCTGATAACTTCATTGTTAGCAACTGAGGAGTGTAACACTAATCTAGGTGGCAACCAAAAATTGCTGGGAATAGCTCTACCTGTTTAAACGATGGTATTCAAGATAATTAATGTCCTCCTCACCAGGTCTGTTCATCATAAAAGCAACAGGACTTTAAGAATTAATTTTTTTTAAGCAACCAATACTTTTGTAAACTTTTCACATTTGTTTCTCATCATTTGGGTTTCTAGAAGCTTATAAAATTTGGAGTCAAATCCATGTTCTGGTTTCTATCTCCATAGGCCACAATGCTTTCAAACAATGACTGATACTTTCTTCTGTAGCTTTCCATGATTTCCATGCAGCCTTTTCTCATGATAGAATGGAAGCCTTCTTCTCACAATGAAATTACTCCCATATGGACTCACTGCTGAAAATTCATGAGAATTCCTGCACACGCACAAAAAAGGAATAGGAAATGTGAATACTCTTTGGGATGCCACAGAACACATTTCCAGAAAAAATAATAGTTTGCATTTTTGAAGATCTTTCCATCTTCAAAGCATTGGACATGCATTCATTGTCGGAAAAGATTAGTGATATTAAATATCATAAATGTTATTTTACTAAGGTTCTGCTTCTCCATCACTGTCAGATTAGCTGCCACAGTTCAAGGGGTGATAAAACTATTGTGTATGACTGACCGACTTAGCCTCTGTAGTGCACCCAACTTTGACAAGTACATCGCCAGCAGAATTCTTGGAAATCTCACTCCCTGGAACAGGGTTAGGATATGGAAAGAGTGTGTCACACAAAGGCTGACTGCTACCATATATTAAGACCAGGTGGTCTTAATGGGTGGGCTACAACCCTCTTATCTGCCCTCCCTCTGTAAATCTGCACTTACTTTGAAGCTTTACCCTTACAAGTTCTGAGTCCTTTATTAGAAGCTGAGGCTCAGCAGCACAGAGGATTAGCCTTTATTGTCTCACTCATGGACAGGATTGTCTGAAGGCTCTTTTTTCTGTAAGAGGTGCTTACTGATGGCAGAAGTCCTGTGGAGGATATTTCCCAGAATACATCCATACACAGCAATGGACCACAACACAGATACTCCTGAGTAAATCCAACAGCTGAGATAGTCCCACAGCACACTGCGGCACTATGCAGAGAAGCTGTTATGGTCCCAGAAGCAGTTCGTCCATGTTTTTATGGCCCTGCATGCAACCAAGTCAGCCCTAGCTCTACTTCTGAGTCACCTTCATATAAGTCTGCCAGTTCAGTGCACATCTCACAATGACTGCAGCACCTCCGCAACAGTGACATATGGCCAGGAACTGACCACTGCAGTGGATTGTTACAGCAGTCAAAGCTTCAGAAATGAATGCACAATAATGCTGAAAAGAAAGCAAGAAAGTACTTTAAAGTTTTACATTTATCATCTGTTACACTGAGACAAGGAAGGCTAAGTTTGACTGATTTGATCAAACTAAGCAATTCAAACGCCTTCTACCTAATTTTAGGCCAAAGAAAATTGCAGCAATGCAGAAACAGCTGATAAATCAAAAGCAGAAAAATAGGAATTAAAGCTCCGTTCAAGCCTTTCATCTTTATTACCCTTCTTTATGTGCATATGGTAGGTGTTCAACACTTTCCAATTCCGTATGATATTCCCTTGTGCTTCAGGAGCTGGAGGGCTGTAGTTGTCTATAAAAATGCAACCTAACAGTTTCCTGTGACTGAGAATTGAATGTGTTATTTGTTACCAGCTGGTTTACAGATAGATTGAGCCCAAGTCTTGGCTTTAAGTGATCAAACTTACTTTAAACCACTCACTCATGGGGTGAATTCATGTATAGAGAGAATTCTGGCACAATATTTTATTTCTGACTTATGGCATATGACTTTTTTTTCTAAACCAATATTAAAACCAGAACCTATAATAGACCAAATGCAGACTGCATTTTTTGGAAAGCTGATACCAAACATAACAGTAAATGAACCCTTCTGAAAGGTTATAGTTGCTTTCATATAAAACATTTTCTACCAGGAAATGGAAGTGGAATGTTGAACTAAGCATTTTACTTGGAAGAAATGCACACAGATTCCAATGGTTGCGCTATCCTTTAAAATAAAAAAAGCAAAAGGTTTTTACGAGTATATATAGCCTTAGTTTCATAAAAAGGGTATTATGGTGACAAGCTAAAAGGAATTCTGGTATTTTGGATGCTTCTTTTAACCTTCTAACAGTGCATTAACCATTCTAGGGTGAGCTTTCACAGTATCACTGAATTCATTTAACAATCCTTCTCCCTCCACTTCTCCCTACATCCTTCCTTCCCTGGCATTGTAGTGGGTCTGTCTGAGCTGATTTTCCCCATACAGCCCTCATACTGCAGTACTTGGACCCAGAGGGGGTTGA
>VYZX01014705.1:114850-127843 GCA_013401335.1 Brachypteracias leptosomus
GTAAACCCACCACAGGCCCATTCCTTCCCTTCCACTTTCTCTGATTTTCACATGGCTACTCACCTAACCCTACTGGATTTCTAAACCAACAGAAAACTATTCATGTTTTTATTTTGCTGAGTTAGTTTTCAACCTGCTGGCAAGGTGAACCAGCTCTAGGGGTGATACAGAAATCAGAGCAGGTGCAGAAGAAGCAGTAGCTGACAACAGCACTCCTAGACTTTCTTGGGAGACCTCAAACTCTTAAAGCACCTATTCTAAATAATGTGATTGCCACTCACAAATAGACTTACCATCTGAGATTGTGACCTGTTGTGCTAGTTTCTGGGAAAAAAAAAAAAAATGTACTGAAAGTAATTGTATCAAACAGATTTACCACTTAGAGAGACAACAAAGATAAATGACAAACAGATACGCTAAAGGGTTATTGCCTGTTCTCAGACATTAATGCACAAGGGCAAAGACCCATGCATCTTTATATTAAGTGATCAAAGAGTGTCCCTTTACTGGATACAATCTTCTACTTTTCAGGGTGGTGGGGCAGGAAGCCAACTTTGTACAGTTTCCTTAACTCTTTATTTTGATTCCTTCATCATTCAGAGGCAGAGGGGAAAGCCATTCAAATGAGCCTGACACATGGAGCTATGGCTGACTTGCCAGATTCCAGTGTCCTCAAGTGTGACACAGCATCATTATTCAGTGCCCTGTATTTAAAATCAGAAGTGATTTAACCTGTCTCTCTGCCATTCCATTTGCTGACATGTTGACACCATGTAAATAATGCATAACTGTGTGACCACACTACTTTCATGTCACATGCTGAAACATACAACACCTGCTATTATAATTAGCCACATCTTAGATACCTTGGAAATGTGGAAAATGAACATCAAAATTAATTCAAACATGTTATGGTCTCCAGCTTCAAACTTTGTTAGGACTCAAAAGGAACTTGTGCATCCACTGTGATTAAAAACAGATTGCCAAGTTACATCTCACATCCTTTAGAAGTCACCCTTCTGAGACTGTTGATAACAAAGTTTGTTAACTAGTACGAGAATTTCCACCAGCAGGACTTTTCTCTGCACAGTGTTGACTGAAAAGGCCACCATTTCAGAAGAAAGCTCAAATAGCAAGAAAAACCCAGTTCCAGACTGCTCCCTGATAACATTAGCCAATCTACTTCTACTCTTCCAATCATGTCAAAATGTAAACCTACCAATGTCATCAGGGCATGCTTATTAAATCAAAGTGAAATTGTGGTTTTCACTGGTGAACACTGTACAGCAAAGATAGCACATCTGATATGTCACCTACTTCTTATGTGACCATTTGTTATCATCTAAATGTCATATAACCTCAGTCATATTGAGAGCAGACAGCAATATAGGCTGCTCTTCACAGGCCACTTAATAATGGTATCACTAGTCCTCAACTATCGTCACACACACCTTTCTTTCCCATCTTGTGACTGACAAGCAGAGAAAGGGGCTGATTGTATTTTTACCTTCCCATGGTGTACAACAGTACAAAACTTGCTCATCTTCTTCATTTCACTGAGCCTATGCTGTCAGAGCAGGATCATGATATGCATTCTTCTTGTGAAGACACACAGGAGTAACTATTAAGTCAGGAGAGACAAGATACAATGAACTAAGAAAAACAAAAATCAAGTCTTTCGAAGTTGGAACGGCTGTGTTGTTGTGGAGAACTCACCTTGGTCCTCCCTCTCTGTGTCCAGAACTAGGGAATTACACCTATGTAGATATACAGTTCCCTACTGATTTCAGATTCCCAAAGCATGAATAAAAGAATATCTGGCTCCAAACCAGTGAACTGTGCAACTAGATAATAATTTCTCAGGGAGAATCATATATACAGCTCAAAAAACCTTGCCCAAATAAATTTCTATAGAAACTAGCAAATATAAAAAAAGAAAAGGAGGGGGTTCTTTTGGGTTTTTTCAGTTCCTATGAGACAGTCAGAGCACATAGAAATTTGAGTTATTTCTTCTCAAGGATGAGTACATTGGACAATATTCTGTACTTACCCACATTGTTCAAAAGGATCAGCATTTTGAGAGTCCCAGACCGAGACCAATTCTTTCTGTTTTCTCCATTAAGAAGACCAGGAATCTTGTGGTCTATTTTCAAAGGAATGTCTTTGTCCAGAATCTTGCCTCAGAGATTTATTTGCACTATGTTATTTAGAACAGAAAAGAGCATTGGAATGACTTCCTAATTTCTTTATTAAATCTGTTCTCAATCTACTTTATTCCAAGCATTTTTATAGACAGTTTCTTACATGATGTTCTACTCTGAAGCATTGTAATTAAACACACACTGGTCAAACTTTCTCTTGACCAGAACAGACTTGTAGTAACTCCAGTAGATTGAAAGGAAAAGTTTGGGGAAAAGGGTTGGCTGATTGAGAAGATAACTTACTGCTCAAGATGTGATTTATAATCTGACAGTAGCTATGGGTAATGTAGATGCCCCTCACACAGAAGTGAGAAAGTCTGTCTTGTTCACTTTTTGTACAGTTTTTGTTTTGCCTGGGGTTTGGATTTCACAAAGCTAACTCAATTGCCCTTGTCTAGGAAACCCTGGGAGTAAAGCCAGATGTTGTCTGAGTGCAAGCTGCAAAGAGTGAAAACTGGGAGAGGGTAGTGGCTGCAAACCAGGGAATAAAACCCGCTGAACTAGACAAGTGGGTAAAATATAAAAAGTTAAAAGGAAGTTGTGAAGTGGCATGACAGGAGTAATGAAGTGTGCTCATCACAGGCAAAAATGTCAAATGTAATTGTACCTTTTTTCTAAAGTCCATTCAAGGCTTCTTCCAGCAAGGTTTTTTCTCTCCTTCCTCAATGGAAATCTTGTAAGAATTCTATTAGCTTCAGAAAATTCCTCTAAATTCCTGTTGCCAGATATATACCTGTATATGCAAGAATGAATTAATTATTCCAAACGGGTCCAATGCTAGACAAGTAGCAAGGAAAAATAGCACAACTTGCACATTCCTACTAAGAGCTAGCTCAGCAGCACTGTCTAAACGGTTATCTAGAAAAGCTCCCCTTATGTAGTAACTGATTTGACTGTTTCCCCTACGAAAATGTCCTATTTACATGACTTTAAATGTACAGGTAAGTTTCACATTTTGTGCAGCTGAAAGTGTATCATCACTGAAAGAGCAAAATCTGGGTAAATGTGAACTACTGATAGCAGTAATGAGTCTCTTCAAGAGGAAATGGTACGCTCTTCCTGTCATCGTGGTTTCTCTCTCAGTGGAGGAGGAAGGAATGAGGAAAATAGAGACTCTGCCACATTCAAAGTCAAGATCTTCTGATGGTGAGGCTTTCTTGCATTTTATCTGATAACCATATTTACAAACTTGAGCACATGTGGTTTTACAGAAACGTTCAGAAGGGAAGATAGAGGCGATGAACAGCACATGCATGACCCGTTTCCTGTGGTGGTTGAAAATGGTGTGCTGGATGCCAAGCCAGGCTGGTGGGGCAGCAGTGAGAGCTGTGGCAAGAAGCTGGGTGTGAGGGTACAGGATGCACATATGTACATGAATGAAATCATAGGCAGTTAATTTCCTTGCTTATAAGTTGTGTCCTTTGAAGACCAGTATCAAGTGACACACAAAACAGCATTTTTTAAATGCACATAATGATTATTGCCCCTTCCATACAGCATTTTGAACATTTTCTGTGATAAAAAGTGCTGCCTTTTTTGTTTTTTCTAATATCAACATTTTAGTTTTTACATCTAAAAGCATGCACAGTTCCGTGTAGAAGCATAATCTCTGCCCAATTGTTTACAATTCCAGTGCTATACCCTTTCTTATCTGTTCGCTTTGGCTACTGCGGCTTGATGATTTCACTCTGTGTTTTCCCTTTTCAATTGTATACATCAGATAGCAGATATTCATACTTCCCTTCCATCATGTGACACGTTTTCATAATGCAGAGTGAGAATGTGACACACTTACTTGCAAAACATTAGCCTTGATCTACTCCACAGCATTTCTTAGAAACTAGCACTGATTTTTACAGCATAAGTTAGGGAATGCAAGGTATGGATGATACTATGCTTGAAAATACTAAATTCTGTTACATTTCTGCAGAAAATCAGTACTCAATTAGTGTGAAGATTCATTTGTTACTTAAAGCTAATCCTATCTTTGAACAGCCTCTTTAAGACTGTATTATCTGCTTCATCTCTGTGCTAGCCTGCTACCTCTGATATGAATGATGCTTTTGAAGACATTACCATGAAAGAAGATTATGCTTGCAGCAGCGTGCTTGAAAGCTAACGAGCTGCCATCCATCTTCTCTTTTACAGTATGTGCTGGTATAAACAATGGGGAAATCAGAGGCTTATTGAAGCTGCATTAAAAAGTGGTGAATCTGAGTCTTATTGGAAATTTGTGGAGGGCGCTAGGCTGTAATTTTAAAGGTGTCTAATGTTCCAGATAAATATATATTTAGCTTTCTGTAAAGAGCTTAAGTACCTTAACTCCACTTACTTCAGCTCAAAGTAAGTGCTTTCAAACTCCTCAAAATTGCAATCATAGAATCACAGAATGGTATAGGTTGGAAGGGACCTCTGGAGATCATCTAGTCCAACCTCCCTGCTTAAGCAGGTTGACCTAGAGCAGGTTGCACAGGAACATAACCAGATGGGTTTTGAATATGTCCAGAGAAGGAGACTACACAACCCCTCTGGGCAGCCTGTTCCAGTGCTCCATCACTCTCAAAGGAAAGATGGGTTTTCACATCTTCAGATAGAACATCCTGTGTTCCAGTTTGTGCCCGTTGCCTGTTGTTCTGTTGCTGAGCACCACTGAAAAGAGTCTGGCCCCATCATCTTGACACTCACCCTTTAGATATTGATAAGCATTGATATGATCCCCCCTCAGTCTTCTCTTCTCCAGGTTAAACAAACCCAGGTCTTTCAGTATTTCCTCGTAAGAGAGATGCTTCTGTTCTCTATTTGTCTTTGTAGCCTTCTGTTGGACTCTCTACAGTAGTTCTTTGTCTCTCTTCAACAGAGGAGCCCAGAATGGACACAGTACTTCAGATGTGGCATCACTAGGGCAGAGTAGAGGGGGAGGAGAACCTCCCTCGACCTGCTGGTCACACTTTTTTTAATTCACCCCAGGATACTGCTGGTCTTCTTGACTACAAGAGTACATTGTTGGCTCATGGTTAACTTCTTCCACCAGGACTCCCCAGGTCCTTTTCTGCAGAGCTGCTTTCCAGCAGGTCAACCTTTAACCTGTACTGGTGCGTGGGGTTATTCTTTTCTAGGTGCAGGACCCTACACTTGCCCTTGTTGAACTTCATTAAATTCCTCTCAACCCAACTCTCCAGTCTGTCCAGGTCTCACTGAATAGCAGCACAGCCTTCTGGTAGATTAGCCACTCCTCTTAGTTTTGTATCATCAGCAAACTTGCTGATGTTACACTCTATTCCTTCTTCCAGGTCATTGATGATCATATTGAACAAGACTGGACTCAGTACTGACCCCTAGCTAGGTCTCCAGCTAGACTCTGTGCCGCTGATCACAACACTCTGAGCTCTGTCATTCAGACATTTCTAAATCCACCTCATTGTTCATTCATTTAGCCCGTACTTCCTAAGCTTACCTATGAGGATATTATGGGAGACAGTGTCAAAAGCCTTGCTGAAGTCAAGGCAGACAGCATTCACTTCTCTCCCCTCATCTACCCAGCCATACCATCACAGAAGGCTATCAGATTGGTCAAGAATTATTTCTTCTTGGTGAATTCATGTTGACCACTCCCAATAATCTTCTTTTCCTCCACATGCTTAGAGATGACATCCAGAATGATCTGCTCCATCACTTTTCCAGGGTTGGAGGTGAGGCTGGCTGGACTGTAGCCAACTATTGCCAATAGGCAACTACTTGAATGTTAAAGGCCTAGATATCCTTAAAAATCTGAAACCCAGTTCTTGATGACTGGTAGTCTTAGCCTGCCAGCTCAATTCAATCTTGAACACTGTACTATATGAGTGTTACCTGCCTATCACTAGAACTAGGTCATTACTACCCATCTGAACAGTAACTCAAAAGTAATGAATGAGAAACATCATGACATAGAGGTAAAAAGTTAACAATACCATTATAACCATCCTAAACCTCCAGTCTTACCATCCTTCATACCTCTAATTAAGCATGTAAAAAATAAATATATTGCTGACGGTCTTTCCTCAGGCTTGGTATGAGTGATCTGACAATGTCCAGAAAATTACTATGAAAAGATGTTGTGCCACAATTCTTCATTCTAAGACCTATTTTTTTTTAATTCTAAATAGAATTTTTTTTTAATTTCATGAAATTATAACAACATTCTAAGATAAAATCAATGTGTCTAAAACTACAGGAAAGCCTACACACTCAAGTTACAATGTTTAAAGTTAGTAGCAATACTTTTTTTTAAAGACAGAAGAATTTGTGCTCTTAAGACTATATCAGTGACAGATCCAGCAAGCCAAAGTCCTTTCCTTTTCCATTCCAACTAAATCACACACTATTTGGGGAAGAAACTTGGCAGGAAGATCTGTTGGATTATCCCTACGTTGCAGCTGGACTGATTTCTTTATCCTCTTTTGATAGATGGACATCTAGCCGAGCCCTGAATTTCTTCAGTGGTGCTGATTCCAAAGCTTCATTTGGCAACTGGTTTCCTTGGCCAGGAGACTTAACGTTTATAAACTTTTCCCTGTGATATATCACTATAATTTTCCCCTCACAATGCTTGGGGCCACTTTTCTTTCTTTCTTGTTAACAAATGAGAATAATCAAATAATATCTCTTTTTTGTTTCCTTTCTATTGTGGACAATAAACTTTCTGGAATTAATGGGATTAATTCTCTCAATTTAACACCATACTGTGGATCTTACTTTGCAAGCCTACCATAGCTTTTCTTACATAGCTCAAGACTTAGACAACTTTTTTTTTAAAACAAAATATCTAAAACCAGTTACTGGACTTCAGCACATGACCATAAATGACCATAAACAAGACTAAAGTCTTCCCTTCTCTTTATGTTTATTTCCATAGATTTTGCTGTATAAACAGTTACACCAGCTGATTATGTGGACCTTTCATCAGGCTAGAAAATGTAAGAGTTCATAGACCTGAAAAATATCAGTACTGTAAAAAGAATGATGCTAATTGTTGAGATAACAGTTGGAAAGACTAATTCTAATCAGCAAAGAAATGAAATAGTAGATCAGTATCAGTATTAATCCCACTGCATTGGAAGGCTAGTATGTCTGTAACTAGTACCAGACAATTAAGTAGGGTCAGGGAAGGAGAGGTTTATTTAAGAGGAAGTAAAAACAATGTGAAACAAGGAGCAGTAGGCTGTAAATAGGCACTTTGAAAAGCTGCTGAAAAGGAAACGCTTTTGGGTGCTGAAGGGCCTAAAATCAGCTGAAGAGTTTTGAGGAGCTGTTTGTATGTTAGCCATTTAGTATCAAGCTCTGTTACTCAACATTTCATGGCTAAGGACCGTAGGAGGAAGGAGACTGATCTGCATCTTGAATGAAGAGAAAGGCAAAGTAAGCTAAGCCTTATCTTTCCTTCAAACAATTCCTACCTGCATGCAGTTTCTTGATCAGTACATGCAGAGTTTTGTGCTTTCCTTCCCAAGGTGCCCAAGCTCGGTCCTTGGTGCAGTACATTACATCTTTTCTGGATAAATTCCATTAGGTGCTTTAGAATACAGAAGTTTTTTGGTGGACCTAGCCCCAGGTTGGATTTTCACAAAATCATCTCTAAATCAAAAGTAGTAGGTACCCGATAGCTTCTAGGAATTCCGCTAAACACCTATTTGCCCTAAGTGTCTTTGAACAACTGATTACAAGTGCCCCAAGTGGTCACTGCAGCTTTACTATTTAACAGGATGAGCAGTTGGTTCAGACTGCGTTTTCTCAAGATTCCGGATACATCTCATTCTCATCAAACATGCTTATATGACAAACAGAAGCTGTGCCAGAGTGTGTCCCATGCAGTCAGTAATCTAATTTGCCAAGGCATTCTCACGCTACTAACCTGGCATGCATCTTTCTAGTTACCATGTAATCATTTATATCTTGTCAGTAGTTACAGAGAACCAAATGTGCCAATTTCATTCAAATATTTTTGACCATTTCTCTAGCTCAGTTCCAACCATGAAAAGTAACTCAGCCAATTCTAATTATAAAAGAACTGATTCATCTGGGCATTCATCACTTGTATTGACAATTAAATAAGTTCTTTTAGAGTAGGAATGCTGTGGCCACTGGGTAGAAAACTCACAATAGCCTTAGAGTTGACCTTGTTTGCCAGGAAGATTTTAGCCACTATACCATTTCCTCTGAGCTGTGAACCCTTTAGCCCCTGCATGTGCATCTGAATCAATGTGTTTAAGGAATGCTTATTTCAGCATCTCACTGACCCCTATCATCAAGCTGAGGATTACCAGGTTCTTTTTTTCACTATAGGACTGTTGCTTTTAGGATGTGGGAAATGTGGTTCCTTTTTTAAATAGTGGAAGTCTGAGTAATTCTGTAAGGCCATGAAGACTGAACTCTGCATACACATTTATTCCAACACCTTATATCATTTCAGCTTTTGAAGTTCTGATGTCCAGAATAACCTTACTAAAATCACAGAGCTTTTAAGCAACCAAGTCCATCTAGGGGAATTGTTTTTCTGATCCTGAGGACAAAATTCCCCAAATCAGAACACTACACTTGAAAGTTTTATTGAGACTACAAGAATTTGTTGTGTCCGCATTGGTTGCTAAGCATTACCTCGGTATTTGACATTTGGCAGAATTGCTTCTAGGTTGAAGAGCCACTAGATTCAATCTGACATTGAGAAAAGTTCTGCCTTTCTGGAATATGTATTTCTGCATTTAGATTTGTGGCTTGCTGTAGGATGTCACATATCTAGTTTGCTATCTCGAGCCTGCAACTGCAGTCTTTGATAGAAGTAGACAAAGAAGCCTGGTCCGTGGTGGAACCATTCCTATTGATGTGATCATTCCTGTATAAAATGTTTCCATGGCCAATAGGACAGCTAGCAAGGTAGCAGGAGACCTGCACTTTTGGGCTACTGATATTTGCCTGTTATCATTCAGATCCTATCTGCTTCAGCCAGTACCAGAACACAGGCCAGAACAAGCTCGCTAAAGTTTAGGGAAAACAAAAGTTGAGCACAGTGATCTTGAGGAAGCAACTGGGGACTGCAGAACCGTGGCCAACCCTCTAGCCATACAAGCTACCTACCTGAGCCTCCCAAAGCAACAAGGTACTTATTACATACCTGAGGAAGCCAGCAGATGCATAGGAGATCCAGGATCAATTAGCAGGAGACAGCAGATCACCATTGGTCCATATACAGGTATGTAGATGCTGAACCTGTCAACTCCTGAGATAGCCTGGCAGTATCTATTTCAGCAGCAAACATGGGTGCTAGTACACCATGCTGTTCCTCGCTTACTGACCAGAACACCTTGCTGAGAGGCTTAGAGTGCTCTTAAGCTGGGATAGCCAATCCTCTGGTCCTACTGAGTCACTTACAGCCCATGGTCTGGTATCTGCACAGCACATGCTCCTACTTCCACATCACATTTAAGGGCAGTGAGGGTTTTGAAGCTAGAATCCCTTATTAAACAAAGGAAATACTGCCAGTGCTTTTTAAGGTTCAGGATCACTGAACCTTGCCACCTCCAGGTCAAACCAGTTAAATATAATGACATTTCAGGCATGAGCTTCTTTTTTGATATGGCTTTGAGGATGATGGAAGGTATGAAGATGAGGATGAAAGGAGAATAATCAGGGCAACTAAATTTATTGCCTGAATACTTCCTAATATAGTCCAGGAGAATCAAGTTCTAATCTGAATGAAGTGTCAGAGAGACTAGAAACTGTGTTAATATGAACACATACCTAAAATCACTAATTTAAACAAAAGAAATTGCTGACAACAATACTTTAAATTTTACAAAGTTCATTATACCTAAGATTTTAACAGAACATAGTTTGAACCTAACTGACCATTTAAGTCTATGGTAAAACTTCCACTGACAACTGCAGAAGCAGGCTGAGTCTTCACAGAAACCTTTTTTTAAAAAAAATATTTAACTTTCACTTCACTGCTTTAAAGCATTTTGCAAGCATATACACCTGAGAGGTTTTATGTAACTGGTGAGCAAGCTAAAACATATGAAGAAGAAATAATTTGTTCTAAACCACAGAAGAAATCTGTGTCAGAGCTAGAAATTGAACTCAGAACTGTTGATATCTTGTTCTTCTCTGTGGCCTGGGAAAGTCTTCTCATTGAGCTTTCACATCCACAGGACAGAAATTATACTATCAGTCAGCTAAAGCCATTTAAGTTATTTATGAAGAAAAGTGACCACGATGATACTTGTAGCTCTACAGTTTTCATTTCCTTATTACAAAAAAAAGGAAGATAATTCATATTTTAAAGCATCCATTCCAGCTTAGGCTGAGTTTAAAGTGCTCAATGCACTTTAAATAGAGACCATGGGAACTGTAAAAAACCTAAAATGTTTTATCAGGTCCTTTCAGCTGTAATTATCAAATATTTAAGGAAAATAAAAAATTTTTTAAATCAATAGACATGACAGAAGCACACAGAAAGCATTTCAAGTTTCCTTACTATTTTCTATTGCAGAAATCAGGAAGACAAATAGATTCTTCTCCATGAAACACTTAATTTCTCTGAAAAAAACAAATCATGTATAACTACACAGCTGATTTTCAGCGTGTGACCACTGATAGAAGTCAGTTCTTTGAGCAAATGAAGAAACTGTATATAAAATTAATAATTTTACTTTTAAAAAAAAANCTGCTTTCATGCAGCACAACTTCCTCACTCAAGTTGTGATCCCAACCAGACAGACACAGCTAATACACAGCTCTGTAATCCCCTTAGACATGACAGCCTTGTGGGGGGGATCCCTGAACAGGGGTGACTGTTCTCCACAGAGGTCAGGGAGAAGGATGCTTCACTGGAAAGCTGACTCCATGATCCTTCCACTGCCACTTGAAATTGTGCTCCTGGACAGAAAGAGGCACCTGATGTAGGTGCTCCTGCACACAAGCCATAACCCACCATGTCTGACATGTGGCACATGCCAGCCCTTTTCCCTGTGATTTGCATCAGACTCAGATGTTAGGAGTCCACATGCATTGGGGCAGCACATTAAGTCTTATAAAAAAATTACTACAAGAAATATTATTCACTCATGAGACACAATTATTTAATGAAACTTACTGTTTGTACGAACACTTTGAAATAAATCACATTAACCTACCTTATTTTATAAGCAACTTGTATCCAATATTTAATATTTTAAAACCCATTAAACAATGGAGTAATTAGAAAATTCTGAGATAAAAGCTATAAAAGAGGCTTGAACTATTCATTGAAAGGTGACAAATATTCTGAAAGATCTTGAAAACCTTGCTGCAAAGCTATATCAACATTTTTAAGAGAAACAATTCCTAGTAAGCTATTATAAAACAAAGCAGAGTTACATATAAAAGTTCAAAATGAGACTTGCTGTCATTAACACAGAATATTTCAGAAGCTGCAAAATCCTGAAGAGCTGCCATTTACAACACTGGGTGGGCTTTCTGTTCTCCATCAACAGTGCTAAGAGTACAAAGTGGTAAATCACACATTCCCCTAAAAATTCAGTTTGGTTATGACCAAGCATGACTATAAAACTGGACAGAAAAGATAGTGATGAGTGAAAGATGTGAAATCTGGAAAAGATGGATAATTGTGTTTCAAAATTGACATACTATTTTTACACATACACAAAATTTGAGTTGAGTTTTTAATTTAATTCAAGTTAACCTGAATCTGTTTGGTTTTTTTCAACAATAGCACTTTTCCTTACATTCCCTGAGGTTAAAGGTAAGAAAAAACAAACTACCACCTGACCAGCAACAGGGAAAGGCTCATTCCAGAACACACAGGGCTGGTTATCTGTCTCCTGCATAAAATACAATATAGCAGTGGGTAGCAAAATGCTGCTGACTTACCTGATGCAAATGCTGCAAGCAAATTCAACATTTTGAAATAACCTTCTTACAAAAGTTACTAGTGCACTTCAGATGCAAATTTTACTTTTCTTAATCCTGAATAGGAGTTCCTAGAGAGTAGGTATGTACATGGATTGAAAGTTGTCAGTTTTATTTATATTAATTATATATTTTCAAATTGAAATGCTAGATTTAAAATTAAATATTTGATTAAGATTATCTGATATTTGCCAAACTTCACCACCACAGTCAAAAGTTCACTTACAAGAATCTGGCCTCTCCTTTTCATGTATCTTGTAGGAAATTTACAGAAATTAAACTAACCCTAAACTAACGGTGCCTATTGTCCTTCCAAAACCACCGATGTCAAAGCTCAGTGCACTTGTTTTCTTGTGAGNGAGGAAAGACAGTGACAAAGCAGTATTGAGGCAGATTTCAGGAAATCTATTGTTTTTTCCAGTGTAACATTCCAAGATATTTTTAAATCACAGATATTGAAAACAGATTCCCATACAATTCTTAATCAGTTACAGTAGCCACTAGGGTTAGTGGTTCCTAACATGTGGCAAAAAATATAATATTTCTAACTCAAGCCATGTCATGCTGGTATTTTAACAGCATTCCTCATGCTATTGTTACAATTCTACTAATTTCACATTATTTGATTTTTTCTGAATGTAAGAACACAGTACCTCCCTTTCTGATATTAACAGCAAACAGTATAATCATAACAATTATGGTTCTTTTCACCCCACTGTCTCAAGATGCTTTGACCCTTAGCCCTGATTTTGTAGATGGAGAAACTCCAATTCATAATCACAAGGTTACTCTTTGGAGTCAGCCAGCAGTAGGTTCACTGTAGAGCCTTAGAATGGAAAAATCAGCCAAA
>VYZX01014705.1:142686-306293 GCA_013401335.1 Brachypteracias leptosomus
CTGGGACAAAACTGAAAATTCTGATGGACGTATTTCAGTATGGAACAGATAAAATATGGAATCAAACCATGATTTAGCATTCATGGGTAGGAGGCATGAAAGAAAGCGAGGCCTTTCTCACCAAAAGCATACCAGAGGAGAAGGAGTCAATCCAACCAGACTTCAGACTAAGCCTACAGAAATAATATATGCATGCCCCTTTGGACAGGATGAGGAGTGGTGTTTTCCCTCCTTCTGTCACATGCCAGCATGGCTTTGATAAGNCTACCCAGAGAGGGCAACAAGGATGGAGAAAAAATGTTGTGCAGGAAAATCTACAAGGAAATACCTTACCTTGTAAATTCCTCTTGCAAGCAAACAATAGATGTTAAAGGGTATACCTGCTTTTTACAGCATACAGGAAAAAAAAACAAACCCAAAATATTTTAGAAAGGACATCTGCTGCAAAGTAGCAAGAGCAGAGATTCCCATCAACTCCAGTGAAGCTGGCTAAAATCACTGGTGGAAAAGAAAAACATTATTTTAGGAAAAGCAAAACAACAAACTCAATAACATAGTTAAAACTAAGGTGAGGACCAATAATGCTTCCTATTGGTGCAACACATCTACAACAGAGTGGAGCAGTAGAGAAGAAGGAAAGCCACACTGATAACATCCCCACAACAAAGACTGGCCCTGAAAACAGGTTTGCCATGTACCACAGTCAAAATAAGTGTCATCTGCATCGTGTGATACTGCCAGGGATACTGATAGCCTCAGCAAGTTTCTGGATTTGATGCATCAGGCATTGAGTTGCCATTGACCCACATGGAAAGGACAAACCTGAAAGGAGGGATTATGATTGGCACAGGCAACTTGGATTAAATCTGTACGATGGTAAAATTCAGGCTCAGATTTTTGCTTATATTTCCTCTCCCTCCCCGCCCCTGCCCAGAGCTCACATGATTAGAGAGTGGAGAGCAATGTCAGATCTCACACAGAGTCAGCATGGCATGAGACAGGGAGTCTGCACTAAAGCGATTTTATGGATATATGCTTTCAAATGAAATCAAAACTTCCCTAGCACTGCAGCCCTTCTGCTCCCTAGGCTTTCTCAACTTCTAGGGATTATTGGCTGCTACCTAAAGATTTATTTTAAGGAATAACTGGAAAATTGCAGTAATCTGGATCTGTTATAAACAACCAGTCACAGGTTAACATGGGATACTGTGCTGCTGGGCAGCCAGGTGGTTTGGGAGCACAGAGGCCTTGCAGTTGGGGCTGGAGTGATAAGGAGGATTTTACAGTCCCTCTTATCTCCTATGCAGTCAGCTCCTGGCCACAGAAAACATTCAGTTGTGTTTAAATTGAGGATTTAATCTGGGGGGATTGCAGGAACACAAAATCTCTGCAGAGAGGGATCTTCCCTGCCACCTCCCCCAGGAAATAAGTGTTTAGAGCTATTTGTCCTAGGTCATACTAGCAGAGCAGCTTGGTTATCAGTTGCAAGGGTGTTTGGGGAATTTACCAGATTATAAAATACTGCAGTGTGACGATTATTTAACAAGTGCCCTCTCCAGTCACCACAACCATCATCTGTGGCTTGCCACCCAGAAACTTCGAGTCATGAAAACAGAGGCTGTTGACTAGTAAGCCATGTGTGCTCATCATCTCCAGCCCACCAATCTACCACAGCAGAGCTGGAGTGCAGCACTGGTGCAGCTTAACTTTCAGTGAGGCCCATCAGTCAGAGGCTGTTATATCATGTCACGCTTGATGCGTATGCGATGCAGGCTCTTTCATAAATTGTTCAGTAAGGGGTTTTGGAAATGGTTTCATGTTACAAGGCTTCTTTTTATGTCCGCCGCTGCCTCTTTCAAGCCCTATCCATCCATTCCTTGCAACTATAAAGTATCCCTTCCTCCAGCTGTGAGAGCAGGCTTTGCAGCCTGTTTTTAAACTATTATTGTACTTTTAACAATTAAGACTTCACAATATACACTTCATTATTTTCTTTCCTTAAATCCAACGTGCATTTTTAAAGGAGCTATGTCAGTTGACATCTAGTCCTAAAAATAGACATTCAAAAAGCTGAAACCTATAGAAATGCTTCCAGGACTTTTTTTATTATTATTATTCAACACCAGTACTTCTTTTAAATGAAGTTTCTCCTGCAACCCAAATAGCACTGCTCTGTCTTAGCAAGAAAGAATTTGAGGGAAAAGTTAACTCTAAGCCAACTATCCTGACAGCACCCATGCTCATACTGTCTTTTTAAAAAGCCTGTCCTCTTGCTACACCTGCATTGACTAGATTCACTCACACGATGGACAAAAAGATGGAATACATACATTACAATACATATTCTGTAGCTGTTACATCAATTCCATATATTGTAGAATCAGCACTGATCTCACCACCATCTTAGCAGAAGATCACATCTAAATCCTAGATAAAGCCCTAGAGCAATCAGGAGGTTATGGAAGAGAAGTGAAGAATCACAGTGCTGTCATACTGCTCAGCTATGTTTCCTTTAGCCTGGACCACAGCAGGGTACATGTTCCAAGTTCCAGCACAGCAGTACCCAAATTTATTTCCCTTAATTCAGTAAACTAAAGATCACACACTGAAATAATGAAAAGCGAACAAGAATTTTACATCTTTTTTTTCTTTCATTTTTTCCATGCCCTATTCATACACCACACAGACAACTGATTTTTAGAAGACACATGCTCTGCAGTCCTTTCAAGGCACCCTATTCTAAAATTTCTTAGGTTTGGACCCTTAAAAAAAGGAGGCGCTTAAAATAAACAATCATTTGAAAATTTTGGCCTATATCCCAGTAGGGAGTGAATCTAGTCACGTACACAACAATCTTCAAACTACACAAAAATTAAGCATTAGAACAATAAAACCACAACAGGCAATATGTAAGCAAAACACTCAGTATGATGCAGCAGCTGAGATCATGTAGCTCTCACTTATCTATTTAAATTGTAATTGATCAGAACTCAGTTTGTTAGCCCCTGCAATGAATCAGAACCCCATTGACTTTCTGTTCCTTGAAAAGCAACCCAAAATTCCTATGCCATCAAGTTTGAAATATGTGCAGCCAGAGAAGCACTCTGTGTTATGCTTTACCTACACTGTTTTCTCTTCCTTACTGAATGCCTGAAGTGAAGAGGTCACAGATTTCTCATATTGACTGCTGCCATTTCTGTCTTTTTCCAGTTGATTCAATCTTTCAGAGAAGTTGTTACCACTACAGTTCTGGTATCATTTTTTATTTAATGAGAATGTAAACCTGCACAAAAGGTATATACTTGATTAATATTCTTCTTTTGTCTAAGCATGCTCATTAACAAAATCGAAATGCATGGCCAGAAGTAACAGGAAGCATCAGCTCTTGAACAATAAAACTACTGAAAGAAAAAGTTTTACAAGCCAGCTCTGATTCACAGGCCACAATGTAAAGGCTGTTAGATTCAATTATTTTCATTGTCTAGAGTGGGAAAAAGGAAGGAAAGAAAGACAGAAAGAAAGAGAAAGAAAGAAAATAATCCTTGTACATCATTATCATAATTAGAGCTGAAAAAAAGATGATAATTTAATCCTATAAAATACTTCAGTATTCAACTTATTTTTCTCTAACCTGGGATTAATAAGTAAATATCAATTGCTTTTCAGGTTGTTTTTTTTAAAACAAGAATTTCCAGTTAGAAATAAAACTTTGGGGTTATTTTGGGAAGAAATTCTGATTTTTAGTATTCATGGACTGAAAAATTTTGTTCTAATTTGCCAGACTCTTTTCCTATTGCATTTCTCATGAGAGCTACAGGACTAAAAGCCTGTGTCCCTCATCCTCTTCTATGGCATAATAACAACCACAATGTTGCTTAACCACCAAGCTGCTCAAAGAGAACTAGGATTCTGCTGCTTAGTGGTAAATACAAGTAGGCAAGCATGCTCAGGTCAACAAAGAGACTAGGAACAGTAAGCATGCATACTATAATTTGACTAAAGAAATACACCACAAAAGGGAAATGTAGAATTTCTCAAAACAAATAGTCCTAAAATGGAAGGCTCCATTTTCTTTTCTGAAAGAAAAGTAAACCAGCACAATGTTAAAAAAAGTTTGGGGTTTTTTTTCTCATAACATTAATGTTTCGGAAGTTGCTTTATAATGTCATCATGATGGTGAATTCCTGCCCTGTCCAGATTTGTTCCTTTGAATCACTGGTATTTCATATTCTGTAAAAGATAATTCTGTTATCAAAATCATATTTGAATATGAGACAAAAAGGAGGTTCAGACACCAACAGTAGATAAGCTATATATATCAGGTCCATTCAGGAAACTCTCCATATTAGGGCAGCATACAAAGTTTAGGCTTCTGAACATGTAGGTATCACAATGCTATTGTGATACTGTGAAGCTAGTTTGCTAGTTAAAACATACAGAACTGTCCAACACATCTCCCAGTTTCTTTTTCAAGCTCTGCCACTGACTGCTATAGCCTTGCAAAAGTCGCTTTGACTATATTTGAAATATATTTGATATCTATTTTCTTCCATAAGATGCACAAGACGTGACTCCTATCTACATAATACTATAGAAATCCACAGTCAGAAATGGACTAGGAAAATGGAAAGTGGAAACAAATATAACAAATATGTATTTGATGCTGTTCTTTAACCCTCTGTTTAAGTAACATGCCCTTTCTCCTGTAGCTGTATTGCATGGTTCTTGCTGCACACCATGGGAGTTCTATCACATTACAATTGCTTTTCTCCATGATTTAACATTTTATTTTTAAAGCAATCCCCCATTTAACACAGTAACTGAAGAGAAAGACGGGAGAGGAAACAGCTTACTCTCTCAAAATACCCACGGTTGTCTCGGACAACCTGGAGGCCTGTCTAGGCTCAGGGCCGCTTTATTTTATACTCAGATGAAAACACTGCTTGAAGCTGGGCAGGAAACAAGCTTCATGAGCCCAAACCACAGATGGCACACTTGCCTTCACCATTCAATTCCCCAGGGGTTGAAATCTGGGAGACACCATTTGGAAGAGCCCACAATGTCACTTCCGAAGCACAAGCTGTGTTGTCCACGAGCAAAAGGCAGGCAGGGCCTCTGGGTGCCACTGTACAAAAGGAGCCTGTATGCATGAGAGCTCTTATCACTGGCAGACTCTAGGACTAGTGAAGTCAGAGCAATGAAGCCCTATATAAATATATATAAAAATATATATATATATGCCGAATGAGCCACAAACTTTCCACCCTGATGAAAGCACAATGAGGAAAATCTTTCTGACAGATTCACAGCTGGTTTCAGTCTACAGCCTAAGCATATCTAATAGGCTGCCTTTATCAGAGAAGCTCTCATAGGGTTCTGGCTGCCTCTGAGGGCAGTTTGCCACCATGCGGACCCCTCAACAAAAGTCAGAGAGGACACTGTGTACTGCCTACATGAACTGAGGCATGGGGTAACAGAGACCATCTGCTACAAATTCTGGCCCTACTTGCACCTTTATTAATCCATTCCAGCTCTTAAGACCTTACTGCAATTAATGTTGCTGCCCTATTAAAGTATCAGAAAAATGCCAGACTTACCTCTCAAGAATCTTATTTCTTCTTATATCACTCTCAGAGGTAAATTAAAGGATTCTACCTGTGTGAACCCAGAAATTAACACCTGGTCTCAAATGCTGCTGGGTGAAACTCTGGCTTCTCTAGAGACTGGAGGTTTTTCTGTTAGAAGACGTTAAGAGAAGCTACTATGTTCAGTAAAAGCAGGACCTTTACCTTCTTTTACAGCATGCACTACTTACTAAAAGAGAAAAAGCTCAAAACCACACATGCATTTGTGAAAATTTGCACGCTAGGGACTTGGTGAGACGTTATTGTGTGCATGTCATGTTGTAAGTAAGAAGTACCTCAAATATATATTACTTTATTTTTCTCCCCAGTGGTTTACAGATTTGTCACAGGACAATAGAAGTTTACAGGGAAGGGGGAGATGTCTGTGATTAAGGTGGCTTTCAGCTCTTCTTCCTACAGATACCCTGTGGATATTGCTGTATTCTCCAGAATCTAAGCTTCCACTTAAAAAACAATGAAGTTTAGCCCATCTGGGTTTGCGGAAGCAGAATGTAAACAGATGTACTGTTGTCTTATTTTAGAAGCTATAGCAAGTCAGACTGAAACAATAGCACTAAGAAATGTCAACTGCTCCCATTCATCTCAGTGGGGTGGGCTGTTAACTTTGAAGCCTAATTGTGACCACTTTAAAGCCAACCTTTTAACCATTTCACTGCTATTGCCACACAAGAAACTCCAAAGTAATGAACTTACCCAGCCTCTGTATTTGTATGCATTATTCTGAGACCTTTCATCCACTTGAAAAGGACACTGCATTACAATCGAGCTAGTTTGAATATTCTTTCACTTAAGAAGTTAGCTGCATTGTTTGTTACTGTCTTTCAAAATTAAGTTAAAAGAAAGTCAAGGGTGAAAGGTTAGCTTTATTGTTGATGCTCTCTAAAGTGCAACATGTGGGATTTCATGCTTTTTGCTTTGATCGGGGTGCCCGGATGGCAGTTCATTTCAATAAACCGACAAACAGCTACATACAAAACTGAAAATAATTACAATTCAAACAACACAACACCATCAATTAGGAGTAAAAAAAGAAATCCTAATAACATAGTTATACATACTTGCAACAAAAGAAAAAGGGGAAAGAGGGGGAAAGGGTCTTCATTTTCCAGAACTTATAACTGCCGTTAACTTAAATCCCAGGTGCATTGGGCCTGGTACTGGGCATGTAGAGAAGCTATCCTTCTAGAAATTTTTTTCCAAGAAGTTGATACATTCTTCATCAGTAGTCACTCTGAAGTCAGCATGTGAAATTTCCTCTGGGACCAACAGTTGAAGACTAGCAGCTCTATACACACATTTTCATAAACATGATTCCAGACGCTGTGGGAACTCCTGCTGAAAATTACTAGGTCAAGCTACTCTAGCTTATGTTTCCGAGCATCCAGAAGCCCATTGGCATGCGGCTGGGTCCTAGAAGTAGTGGTGCTGCAAGGGCACAACGTAGATGCCTGGCCAGGTTTGATGAGGGAGTTTGTAGCACACCTGCTGACATTCTGGTCAGGCAGCCTTCCTGTCCATCTCCACTACAGGACCTTTCTGCAGTGTCTGCCATTGTGTCTACCACAGGTGATGGGACAGAACTGCAGATATATACATACTGTGTTACTAACTCTTCCCAAATCCCACTTCTATGGTTATGTCTGCGCTGACAATCCAGCCACAAGCCTTTTTGTTGTCATTTTTGTCCTAATACCACACATATTAAGCTAAGAAGTCAACACAAATGTCACCACTGCACTACTCTGTTTACCATTAGTATATCCATGTTAGCTACCTTAACTAGGAAATGCTGACGTGTCTCAAGATACTTTCAATGCAGCTATGGCCACCAGCTCAGTGGAAGTGAAACAGGAATGGGAGTATTGTTCAAGCCAGCTACATGGCAGAGCTAAGAGAATGGCATCATCCCACAAAAGATCTTGAACAAGCAGCTGGGAGCTCTAGCTCATGGAGCAGCAACTGGAAGAAAGCAAGGTGGAGGATCTGTATAACCCACACTATATTTACTGCAAGATAACCTCCTGAGCACACATTCTCATTCCTGAATAAAACTGCCTTTGCTTGGGAAGGTCTTGAACTGGTATAAGAATGCCTACACATGGTAAGGAATAAAGTTATTTTCATAGAAGGAGAAACTTTCCTGTCTACACAATGCCTAGGTGTTTGTGGAAACAAAGCCCTAATTCATGCCATTCAGGTTCTTTCGCCTGCTGCAACAGACAACACTCTGACGTTGCTATTAGCACATTATGAATGCACAATCCTTTTATCTGTAACTTCCACTGTAATCTGAGCATTAGGGTGTTAGGAGTTTGCCCTAATAAAAGCACCAGAACGAAACCCTTCTATTATCAAATATCATTGCTTCCCAAATCTTGATCTTTAAACCGCAACAGAGGATTGGTAAAATATTCATGATAGAAAACTGGAAATAAACTTCTGTTTTCACTTAAAAGCCTGCAAGCGCTGACTTCACACATAAAAGGCTGGTATGGAAAGACAGGCAGACAGCTTTATTTTCTACTGACTTCAATCAGCTGCAGCAAGGTGATCAGTTCTCTGCAGAAGGTGCTGAATAAGATCACATATAAGTTCACAGAAGTGTCTGAGTGCTGTTGAACATGTTTCCTGCAGATGTTTAGAGGTACAGAACAAAGGCAGCTGAAAACAGGCTTAGGAAGTTTACAGTTTTACTTTATCACTCTATTAAATTCCCATTCAACATCAATAAGGCACCACACACTTGTTATAGAAAGAATAAACAGCCTCATAAAAACTAGACTCGCCACTCTTTGCTTTGCCTCACATCCCTCTTCTTTTCAACCGCTAACAAGTAAAACAACCCCCTGTCAGCTGGATGTGCAGAAGCCTGCGCTGGTGGTGTCCCCATCCGGGGCGATGCTGAGGGCTGGAATGCTGACGCTGGCAGGGCTGCCACCACGTTTACTTAACGCTCATTTCTCTCAGTCTGCTTCAAACCAGAAATGCAGGCAATGAAAACCTATTCAACCTTTGAGAACTTCGGCCACAGCAGTTAGCAGAGCAGGGTCTTTGCAGGTACATGAAAGAGGCATTCAGAAGACGCTCCCATTCAAGGGAGGTAGAAAGAGAGCCCCCAGCTGTCTCTGGTTACCTTTTATTGGCATGAAAAGGGGGAGGCGGGGGGGGGGGAAGTTTCAGGACAAATGAAAAACAAGCTTTCTAAGATTCAACCTCAAAACAAAAGCTCGGTGAATTTAAGCTAAAGGAGCTTAGTTCCATTTCTTTGAGTTTAGTAATTTATTATAGTGAAGAGAATGAAAAAGCTGTTTCAAGTAGTGGATTAAACATTAACCTGAAACAGAAGTAGAGGGAAAAGAAATATACATTATGAATCCAGCAAGTTTCTCAGGAAAATAAATAGCAAATTAGCAAACACATGAGAGTGTACCATATTAGTAGGTATCCAAGGATATTTGGGTGAAAACATTTACATCATGATGATAGCTGGACAAAACAGCTGTCACATAAGCATTATTAAGTAGAGGGTATAACATGTAAACACTTGCCACCCAAATTAAACCAAGGTTGGTTGAGATGGAAGAAAAATGTCTTATTTCAGGAGGCAGGCACAACAGCTGTGGATAGCTGTTTCCCCGAGGAATCCAAGGCAGGGCAAGGTGGGTGTGCAAGAGAGGCACTGGCAGGAATTTCACTCCCTGGAAAGCCACCAGCAGCTGGAGGAGGCACAACAGCCAGCAGACACCCTTGCCCCTGTCATCCCATGGGGGCAGGCAATCCCAACCTTGCTGCAAGCCCAAACCATACCCAGTTTTGTAAGCCTTGCATGACATGGCAGTCTCTTCCCCAAGTGTAGTGAATGTCCAGGTTAATTCTGGGTTCACTCGGTGCAGTGCCTTAGGAGAGAGGACAGATGGGCCAAAGCTTCACTACAAGCATTAGAAAACCCAATGCTCCCCATGTGACCATGGGCATCTAGTTCTACCACCTAGCCATGCTACATGGTGGGGCACAGCATGGGGGCCCAGGAGAACTGCAGGCACCCACCCTGCAGCCCATAGCACAGCACCATACGGTGAGCACAGCACAGTGCTGCACCAGTGCATGCCTGCTCACTCATGTGGGATGAAGTGTTAAGTCTCAGCACAGCATCGAGTCTCAGTCTCTCCCATTAAATGAGGACAGTACTATGTTCCTGCTTCACAGGGTCTTTTAAAGAAATGTGAGGTCCTCAGACACTGTGGAAGAGAGGACCACACAAGTATAGATCAGAAATGCCTGCTAAATACATCCCATGGTGAATTTAACAATTTAACAGATTATGTTAGTCAGGAAAACATAATCAATAACCATAATACCTAATATTTACATACTTCTCTATACAAACCTGTTCTTTTCCTGTAGAGGTGTACAAATATTACCTTTTCAGTCACTTAAGGACACATGGCCAAAGCCTTGGCTTCTTGATGAAGTCTTTTAAATTGTGACCACAGCTCCAAGGTTTGTTGCATTGACTCTAGGCAACACAAGTTTAGCTGCACTTAATGTAAGTACCCTGAGAAACCTCCATGACATCTAAGTGGGTTTGTTAGACATGAAAAATTATGCAGACTAAGTTATTACCAACCTCAATATTTTTTCCAAGACCAGTATTCTGCATCTAGGTTATAAGTTTTTGCTACAGTTTTAATTTCATGCCAGCACATCTCTCAGAGGTAAGCTGCCCAGAGAACAAACTATCTGGTTGAAGCAATGATCTGGATCATAGCATGCTAGCTATCACCTTGATACACAATGAAATATAGAAAAGCAGGAAGGATTTACTTGGAATTCATTTGGCAGTACTGTAGGATTTGCTGTAAGGGAAAATATCCAGGGGTTTATATAATTCCATAAATCTTTGAAGAGATGAAATGGATAAGTTCTTAGAAACACTTAAGAAGAAAAATATATTACTCATTACAGTAACTTCTTTTTTTCTAGATTATTCTTTTAGTCTCTTAACATATCTCCAGACAAACGAAGTCTGTCAAATATTTTAATCAGACTACTTCTGATCTACAATCTCTCTGATATGGATCATAGCTTAATAAATCATTTCACAGTCTAGAAGAACCAAGAGGAGCGAACTATGGCACTTGCAAACAGGGCATACAGTACACATTACTGTAGGTAATATGAGAAGACAGAAACAATGGCCAAAATTCATTGTTCATACCTGAATATTTAAAAATTAGTGGATAAGGCCTTGATTCCTGTCATTTGACAAGAAATGCTACTGAAGCTACCTTAAAAGCCAACGTTAACTCTTATGATAGAATATGACAAGGTGCATTCCTGTAGAAACCTTACTCAAAACAACAGAAGTCATCCCACTGACATGAATAGGATTTGGGCAAAACCTATTCAGCCATGTAAAATGCACAATGAGGAGTGAGAAAAGGTCGGAAGCAATAGGATGTTAATCTCAGACTCAAAGGCTGAATTTATTCTTTTGCTTCAGATATTCTTATAAGTCACCCAATACACTTTGGACACTACACTAAATACAGATAAATGAATCAGTATTAGTATGAGTCTTAGTTTCCAAAAAAGAGCACTTACTGGCACTATCCTTTCATCTCTTCTCAGATTTTATGTTGGCAGCAAATCTTGCAGGTGGTAGGATAAATACTCTAGTAGACATCTGCTAAACATAATGTAGTTGTATTCTGCTATTAAAACTGCACTCTTTCTCATATTTTTGGTGGCTTTAACTGTTCTATGTAACATTCTGCTTTACTGGTGTCCCAATACATATGTCTCTATCAATAACCAGCCCATTTTTCATTCAGGTCATCCTCGCCCACTTGACTCCTCACTTGCAGAGTCCTTTTAGCACATATTTGGGCAAGATACACTTCCCATTCTTATTAACTATTATGGGCAAATATATGCCAGCCCCCTGTAGAGAATGGACACTGTGCCCGCACTTCCCACCCATACAAACAACATTGGCAGAATGTTTAGGGGAGTCTTCTGATTCACATTTCTGTTACTGGGCCAAGTTCCGTTCTGTCATGTGCTACTAGACTCCTCCTATTTTCTCCTTGATCCCATGCCCTTTCCTTCTCCTCCTCCCCCCACCACCTTCCCAGCAGAAAAACAGGATGGTCCCACTGGGGACAGTGAGAACCTGTCTAGAGGCTGCTATGAATCTGGTCCCACACTACCTCAGAAGCCCTACTAACCAACTGAAACAAAGTGAAAGATTTAGTCCTAAATATGATGGGAAAACACTGAAGAATTTGAAAGCTTTGCCTTAGATATCATCACCATTAATTACTGACTGCACTGGAAACTTATGTGAGGAGCTTGCTGGGAAGGTTTTATAACTCAGTTCCCCAAGGAATTGCAGTAAAAAACCAAGAAAAATGTTTGAAATGATAAAATAAAGCAAGTTATCATCAGTAACATTGCATGTACATTAAGTGATAACATTTATATACCATGAGATGGTGGATATTTAAGGCTATTTAGCAAATATCTTATTCACTTCTTAATGGCATTTCTGTTAGGAGGAGACCCTGAAAAGGAGACAATAGACATGTCTTAGAAGATCATGGGAAGGTAGTTGCAACAGTAGCACAGAAACAGAGACTAATGAACAAGATTAATAAACTTTAGATATCATCTGTTGCTTATCCCAATGTCTGCAGTTTCCTTTGGTTTAGAAATTAGGCTTACAAGAACATGTAGTATCTGTCAACCCAGACATAACCACCGAACTCTCTCCCTGCATCTTGAATTCTCCTCTTACCCTGTATTTGCTAAGCTGTACATGAATGGAAAACTATTACAGCATTTTTACAAACTCTCAATTTGGGGAAATCCTTTTCTTATCTGGGCACATTTACACAGCATCACTAAAATTCAGTATGACTTATATATTTTATGCTGCTTATATTTTATGCTGCTACCACTGCCTCACAGAACAGACTGAAACTAACTTTGTACACAACCTTAACTCCTATGAAGTAAACACAGGTTACACAAATTCTCTTCCCACCACTGATGGCAAATGCTCTGCAAATTGCAGACTGCACAAAAACAGAACAAAACACTTTAGAAGAGGAAATGACGGTTACAGCATAACTATTTGATGCTGCAGGGGGAAGAAAGCGTAACTTAACTTGTTCAAAGCACCTGGGTTGAACACCTTATTCTTATCACTTATTCCACGTAACAGACCTCAGCCAATTGATCTTTGTTTGGATAAGTAACTTTGATGACCTCCAGGTCATTAAAGTGTTTCCCACTTCCATCTATCATTATGCAGACTTAGGACTGCAAGGTTTTATGGAGTCCTTGGGAAGGAGTTTTCCTCACAAGTTTTAAAAACAGACAAAGTATTTAATTTTCAAAGAAGCTGCAGTGAATTTTCATGAGGTGCTTTGCTTTAAAGTATTGTGGCTTTTTTTCCTGCAAGGTGACACTAGCAAGATCAGCTTCTGGAAAAACACCCGAAAATGCTGTGAATACATAACATAAAGCAGGTAAAATGGAGGAACTCAGGGGATTCAGCTGCACAGAGGATTCTGCACCACTTTACAGACTTTGCTAGGTTACAACCAGCAACCAGAGATTGAGGTCTGTATGGTTTCTATTTATGGTTGTTCCTAACCACACTGTAAGATAGACACAGCTATGAAGTACAAGGGGATGGGGTTTCAGAAAAATAACTCCACTTTCATATCTTAGTTGGGTCATGTTTACACAACAGGAACAAATGGCTTGTAATTGAATCAGCTGAACCGGACTTATATAAACAAGACCTGCTGAAGTTTAAGTTTTGTCCTACAATTTCCAATATTCATCTGCAGCTTTTTCTAAGAATTTCCTGTTCTTGGGAATTATGAATCTTTCATGAGTCCTCTGATGAACTGTGAACACATAATGGGGGATTAGGTGATTGAAATTAATTCCTGCATCCAGTTTGGCACTAAATTAGCTTGATTTCAAACACTGAATTGGTTATTAAATGTGCTAAAGGTAAGCTACTCTAAACGCTAATTAAACTATTTATAAATTGTTCTAGGATGTTTTAATGTGTTTATATGCCTCATTCACAAATGTTTCCAAGATTTTACCCAGTAAAGACTAAGCCTAAAGGTAATACTTGATCAAAGTCTCTCTCTTTCTGAATGAATATAAAACTCAGTGCAATATAACACAATTAAATAAGTTCTGTTAAGTAATACAGGCTAACAAATCACAAACCTGGGAAAAGGTCTACAGGTAAAAGATGCAGCCTAGGGGTTGGTGAGAGCTTTCTCACCCACATGTCTGTATCAGTTATTATCAGTAAGGCCACAAAGAAGTCAATCAGCAGCTGCAAGGCAATTCTTCCAGCAGGACAGGAGAGAAGCCGTGTGTGAATGAAGCGCTAAAAAAAAACTAAAGCCACCTGCCCATCACATCAAGAAAATCTGTGAGGGGCAAGTGCTTGGGTTTTTTTCTAAAAGAATAAGCAGGGCATTTTTCTAAATTCAAATATTTCTGACAGCATCATAGTCAATATTGCTGCATTGAAAGAACGAGATCATGAAATCTGCCTGTGGCCATTTCTGAGAACTGTCCTGCAAATGACCCGTGTCTACGTTAGCAACCTCTCTCAGCCTGTCGAAGTGGGTGGCTGTGTGCAACCTGACTGTTGGGATGGTCTCCGAGATGCCCTGTCTCCAGAGAATACTCTACTGAGTTACAGGTAGAGATGACCATGTGCCCGTGGGAACATTCCCAGGTACAGCTTAACTAATTACTGATACTTACACAACACTCATGCCTTTTTAAACTGCTATACAATACCTTCCTCTTTCATGATGCAGTCCCAAGCAGACAGCAATCCTCTGTTACTAACAAGTGGTGTTTGCAAGGAAAATGATAGATGTCCTTTCTGTTGATACCAGGGATGAGTTGCAGGTTTTCTGGGGATACCTGAGAAGCAGGCACATCACCCCATCATCAAAATAGACAGATACTATCCAATGGGCTCCCTATATAGCATCTTACAATTCTGTGTTATAGGGCATATGGTGTTATATGGTAACAATCCTTAAAAATTTTCAAGATCTAACATACACGTGTGCATTGCAAACAGTCTCTCACCAGCTAGATTTGCATTCATTGTTACTCCTTAACCTGAAACCTGAGGTTTAAATAACTGCCAGGTGATATTATCAATGTTTGGTTTATGAGTCATTCAGGCAGTATGATGGGCCAAGGAAGAAAACAGCAACTTTACAAACATGTTCTAATTTTTCTGCTGCCATGGAGAGCAGGAGAAGTAGGGAGAGGGCACAGGGAGGATTTGCAGCCTGAACCAAAATATACATCCCAGGCCAGAGCTATACCTGTTAGACACATGTCTAACATAAATCACATCATGAGAGAACAGCAGGAAAACAGTTCTGACACATTAGACCTAAGGTTTCAGTATAGCTTCAAGTTTCAGCAAGAAAATTTCTGCTAACTTGCTTCCTATTTAAATTTGCTCCTTCACATAAACTCTAGGTTTATGTATTTATTTTTTCCTCAGTGAGGCTCCAAAAATTTGAAAAGAGGGAAGGGAGAGAGAAATCATTGCTCTGGATTCAGCTATAAACAAAGTAAGGTCAATTAATGAGGACCTGTCTGCCCTCTCACCCACACATACTAAGGACAGTTTTGCTAATCAGCAGAGCAATCTACTGATGGAAAAGCACAGGATCGAGTTGTTCATATGAGCCTTTTTCTTCCCAGCAGAATTCTACACTATCCCAGAACCCAGCAGACTCAGCCTTGCTGGGTGCTGGGCACCTCATCTGGCCACTGGCTCCAACAAAAGCAGCAGAGACCCAGAAGCAGAGAGCAAGACCCAGTTGCCAGCCTCACTCATTGCACAGATATGCAATATGCACACACTGGAATCATCTGGGATGCATTAGGCTGGGAAATCTCTCATCTCTGCTAGCATACCTGCGTTTTATTCTGGGCAAATGTTGTTGCAACAAGAGTTATATGTTAGACTGCACTGACAAAATTGTCTGTCAGAATCTGTGTTGGTCACTCTTATCTCAATATTAAAATTAAATATTTTTATGAAAATTAGCCTTGACTCTTGTTGTGCAAAGTAAATAAAACATTTGTTTTGTTTAAACTGGTGGATTGTAGTTATCAGAATAGAACATAAGGAGGGGAGGGGAAAATTTTGCATTATGGTGCTAGGTGACTCATTATGTTTTATCTGTGCTGCAAAATAATTTTCAAGGGTATCATACTTGCTGTAAATTATTATGGCTTCTAAACTTGATCACAACTTCAACAGTAACAGACCAAAACCAATATGCAAATATTGACCTCGTGTCTTGTGTTCAGACCATGCTAGTAGTTGCTCAAGTACAAGTATATATGAAATTTTGAGTGTTTTTCTTATGTCCATCATTTATTCACAGGTGTGGACCCTTGCTTATATTTTTGCAATGCCTGGTTAATGTTCAGGGCTTTGGCCTGAGAGCAGCAAAGTAAAAGCTTCTTTCACGTATTTTCTAGTACTCTCTTGCTTCAGCCAATTCAAAAGCATAGGCACACTCAAACTTTTGCCATAGACAAAAAACAGCTCCAGAAAGCTGCCTGGCTTCCCTGCATGGTCAGCTGGAGTAGGCAGGCCCTTTCCAGGAGCAGTTGTTTCCACCATCACCATCCCCACCTTCCCAAATTAACACACATTGTCCTCTGAACATGCTTATTTAGTCTTATTGACTATAAACAGGGCTAAGGTGACTAGATGCATTGCTCAAGATCGGCAAGATGAATCTGTTACTTGAACCTAAGCCTTAAGGGGAAAAAAAAAATGTTCACATTCAGTAAGAATGTGGGTGCCTTTTCCTTTAAAAGCAGTAACGCTACCCTGTGGATCCTGTAGGATCATGTGGCTACTGGGAGCTTTGCAACTGCCCTGGTTTCCAGCTATTTCTGGTGCAGGATCTGTTGATTTTTGACCTTTTGGAGACTTCTTTGTGTGAGGTAACACTGCTCGCTCACTGTCTTCCCCAAAATGCACAGGAGATTGAGTAAAGCAGGAATGTGAGAGCAACAGCAGCATTCCATCAGGCAGAAAAAGAGTTAAAAATATGAGAATCAGGAAAGCTGACTTTCTTTAGGAACTCCTACAGTTTCAGCCACTTATTAAAAAAGGATTTATATTTCTGAAGTAAGGATCTGTATTTCCTCTCTCTTCTGAAGCTATATATTTCTCTGCCAGACTGTGATGAAAAGGGCCCTCCCTTGCCTATCGCAAGCCAACACTGAAGTCATCCTCTTATTCTTTTTCACCTTGTGCACATTGAGGCTTCTCTGTGGAAGTCTTGCTGAGACACACATCTCATTGCCTCTTGTTCCTCTTTGCTCATGAGGCCTTTTTTTAATCCCAGGTTTCTTTTGCACATAACTCAAGCAAGAATGTTTCTGGGATTTCAGTAGAGGATCCATGCATGTAAACAATGCTGTTTTCTAACTGCATACAATCATCTGTTAAAACCAGAAGTCATGGTGATGAAGAAAGTATTGTAAAGAGCTCTAACTACAAGGTCTTTGCTCACCTCTTGTTTGAAAGCTCACCTGCTGTGCCCAACTACAACTGATTAAAGTAGTAAAGTGGGAATATGGGCCCCTTTTGCACCACAGCAGGGTTTGGTAGGTTGTTGCTTTTGGCACATGGATGTGGAACCAACCACAAGGTGATTTGGCTGCAGAGACCATCCCTCTCCTGCCTGAGTCACTAGAGACATGCTGCAAAGGCTCAGCATCTTTCACCATACTTTTCCCTTTTGGAAATGAGAGGAGAGGCTACCTCTGCTCTCTCTTTCAGGTAATATTCATCCTTGAGGCTGAACTTAAGGACATAATTAGGGATTGCCTAGATTTTTTTACCCGCTGGTATGCATTCTGGTCTAATTGTGCATGACAAGACACTGAAGGGCATACATGGCTGCAGAGGGACTCCAGCAGCCACCTCCCATTGCCTGACCAGGTCACTTCCAGGTATCCAATTTGTCCTCCTAGTAAAGAAAGGGTCTTTCACAAATAGGCATGAACATCATTTTGCCAGAGGAGGTAAAACTGAACTCTGTACAGCAAAGATACAGTGAGCACTGCAAGCTTCAGACCACTCCCAAGATCAGTTCAGATACAATCCAAGTGTAGCCACAGACTTCCCTTGTGGGAAGGAGAGAAAATTGGATAGCTGTGTGTTATGTATCTTTGAGGTTGTTAGAATGATGAGAATAAAGTGAAGCAAGATTAAGAGTTGTATTAGGCCATCTCTGACAGAGAACTTGTCGAGCCACTTGTCAGGAAGAGGTTCCCACTGAGCTTCTGGGAAATGCTGAGCCCCTGAGGACTCCATGCAGAGGCTGGCATTTGCAGCCACAAATGGCACTGTTTTTCTGTGCAAGGCTGGGCTATCAGGGAAGGTATCAATGCAGCCTGTTGCTACTGATACTGTAAGCAGAAGACAGAAACAGCAGATCTTTTGTTTATCAGCCCTCTGCAGTGTACAGCCCCTTTGTGAATAATAAGCCACCTTTCTACAGCTGTTGTATAGTGCAATGCAACTTTTTCAAGTCAGCTCAGATAAACTCAATCTGCAATCACCTGATATCAGTGAGTTAATAGTGCTG
The DNA here is from genome assembly GCA_013401335.1 of Brachypteracias leptosomus. NCBI lineage: Eukaryota > Metazoa > Chordata > Aves > Coraciiformes > Brachypteraciidae > Brachypteracias > Brachypteracias leptosomus. Next base: position 161,030 of record VYZX01014705.1, read on the forward strand.
ATAAGAAAAATGTCAGTACAAGAGAATTCTGAGGAGCATAGTGCAAGGGTAAGTTAAACCAGAGAGGACATATTCTTTCTAATAAATACAAGTTCCTTTAGCTGATCTTTGCATCTCAGATTTACCACTCGTACTATGGGAATCATTGTATTGCCTCATCACAGGGGTCATGTGAAGCCATGCTTGTCATACTTGTAAAGCCCTTGAAGATCAGAAAGAGCAGAGTCTGTAAAACCATAAAGAATACTTCTTTACCAGTACTATTTGACCACAGCAATGGAGAAATATGCTTTTAAAAATGCTTCAGTTCATAACTATCTTTTAATAGCTATATATTTAACAGAGAATCTAAAAGTAAAACCCAGAAAGCTGCAAGGTAGCAGTTTCAGACTTCATTCTCCTTAATATAGGCCTATTTTTTTGTCTCACCACAGCTAGCGCTTGCTTTTAGTACTGTCTTTAATCCAAAAGTAGCAAGTAGATGTAGAGGTAAAGTAAATGCAAATCCATCTGGGACTCACCCTAAAACATCTGTCTCCCAGAACATTACCCTCTGGCCCACATTCCGCATTGCTATCCTTCTCCTTGCATAAGCTTTTTGGGGTCTCATTAATGCACCGGGCAAGTCTACACAGCAAAAGGCCATTGGAGAACCTGAGGTAGCTTTGAGGAAACTGGCTTGTCTACATGATATATTGCAGTGCCATGCACGGATGCTGCTTAGATCCCAGAAGCAATGTAGCTGTGTCTTTATAGCAAAGCACCCACACTAATTAGCCCTGCCCTTGAGGATGCTGCAGGAACGGAGCTAATTAGGCATGCTGAAAGACACCTCTGTTAATTAGCCCAGGGAGAACACAACACTAAGAGCTTCTGATCATGGCATTAGCTCAGGGATCTCTATAGCATACTTGGCTGCATAGCATAGCTGAGCCTATAGGCCCTTTTGAGCATCATCCTCAGAACCTCAATATGTTCTTTCAATCCTGTCTCACTATCTTTTGCAAGTATTCGTAGTTTTGTTTGTTCTTGATGGTAGCAAAATTAAGTAAATAGATTCAAAAGAATGAAGAAAAAACAGCCAGTATAAACCGCACTACAATAATCTAGTATTATTAAATTCAGCTACAGGTAGTGACATGCCTGTAGGGAAGCACTGGATATTCCTAACCCATCTTGATAAAAGGCATGCTTTGGCTAGCGCTGCATGTTTTGCAAGCAGAGTATCTCTGAAGGTACTGTTAACTCAAGCCAACTCAGCCATAAATACAGACTATGGTATATTAAGTTGTAATCATGCAAGATTTTCCATTACAAGCTCAGGACTTAATGAAATCATTTAGGCACAGGCCCACACCTAGGGAAGATGGAGCCCCAGAGAGAACATTTTTGCCCCCTTCTTTCTCCCCTGCTCACACCCTGTGGGAGAACAGGGCTGTTCTGGCTGGTCCTTCTTCCTCCTCTCCCCATCAGACACCCGGCTCACAAAACATCACTGTCTGTGGCTTTACACAGCATACATAAGGCTCTCCTCACTGCTACCGCTATCTGGCCTGGCTGCCAATGCTAAGCAACATATGCAGTTATGCCTCTAACCTCCACAGGTTGCTATACAATGACACAGAGGTAAATAACAGTCTGTCTCCACTACAGCCAGCACAGATAGGAGGATGGTGATGAGACTACTGTTAAGGAGCGCTTCCAAATGCCATTCCAACTGCCATGTCGTGGGTACGCATAAAAATGCTAAGTTAATGCCTTTCAAAGTGAAAATGCACATGCTTCTTGTCATTCCAGGAGAGGGGTTTTATGGTTCTTATTTTTGAGAGATGGAGCACAGAGAATTCCAATTGTCTTTCAGGCGTGTGCATAAGAGCAACCAGCTCTTTCCCATATGTTTCAGAAAAATGTTTTTGCAAAAATGCACAGTGAAATTTAAAGTCAACCTCAAGAGCTTATAATATGGAGCCGCTGGAACATTTGAGATAACCAAAATTTTTAAGAAAGTGGATATTATGACATGATAAATACCAGAGAAGACAGAGGTTTCTTCTGGAATTAATGTGGTTCCAGTAGATATAATACTTAGGCTTCTGCTAAACATAGCTACATTTTAGGTGTATAAAAGCAAAATCATCTAAGACTTTTATCTTTTAGGTTCCCAAGAATTTACTATTTAGGATATGGAGGTTGAGGGGTGGAGGGGAAGGTGTAATATATCTGAAAATCAAAGTTCAGTATTTAATCTTTACATCGAATCCTTTAGAAAAAAACTAATCTTAAAAGTATGGTTTCTGTTTACATAGTTTTATGATACTTGTCAAAATAACATAGTGTGCTATAGCATTTACTAATGTGAACTGGGATATCTCAAACAACCCTGACTTTACAGCAGGGGTTCTGGATGTATACCAGACGCACAAAATGGTCATTAACATGATATGATATGAGAAAGGTGTTGAAGTGAATAACTTATATAGTAGTAATAGTGGTTCTGTCTATGGACATTTTATCTTGCTCTTGAACAGCAATAAGATACTTTAACATGCCTTGTCTCCAGCCAAGTTTAGAGTGACCTAGAGACTTTTCGGGTTTAGAGTTCAAAATCCGCCCCTCCATTTATACTTGGCCAGTGCTCAGACCAAAGCTGCAATACATCACATCATCTCACAGAGATCTAAAAAATAGAAGAGACTGGAATTCTAGGCAGCAGCATCTCCTGACTCTATAAAAGATGATACTGTGTGCCAAAATAATGAAAATATCCCAACTCTGTTTCCAACTGTATAAATAGTTCAGATTTTCAATTTTATTGCCAGAGCTTGGCTAATACCCATCAGTTTGTCCACCCAGTTTTACATCTACCAATAACTATTTTCTCCTCTTCTATCTATTCAAAACAAAACCTGAAGCACAACGGTTATCAACTTCCAAAACCCCTTGTGCATAGACAGACCCATAAGGTCTCTGTCAATGAAAACCAGCTCATCATTCATTCTCATTATACCGGCACACAAATCTTCTGAGTGACCAGGGAAACAGGAAGCTTGCTACCCTCATAACATTCCTTGCATGTCTGCTGAAGGCATTGTGTCTATACATTGCCCACGATTCCCAGAAACACAGAGTTAAGAATAATTCAAGATACATAACAAGAAATAGTAGGGAAGGATGATCTGCATGTAAACTTTGTCAAAAAGTCATCAAAACTAATTGCTTAAGGTGGTTAGGAAAATAAGAAGAAACCTGGGGTGCTTATCACTCTTATTTCTCAAAGGCTGACTGGCCTTATTATACTTTTGCTTGTCATCTGAAGAAAAAAGTTATGGTTAACACTAGAGCTCGTAATTTTATTCGATTTAGAAGCCCTTAAAAATTTGCTAATGGAGGTGCTAAGTGGACAGCAGCTTCACATTTCTTGAGTTACCAGGCACTGACCTCTTCCAACTGTCCACAGAAATGAGAGATCCAGCAGACAACAGGCTGATTGCCATGGAGCTACGAAGTCATCTGTGAGACAGAAAGTCTAATCAAGTGAGCAGCAGTGTGTCCAGGGTGCAAACATGGCATTTCCCGAAAACAGCATGCTCCAGATCTGCCTGACAGGTCCATGCAGACATAGCCAATTTCTTTTCTACAAAGGAAAAGCTGCCATTTCATATAAAAAAAAACCAACCAAATGTCTGTCTGTCCTCCAAACTCTTAAAATTATAAATAGTTTGAGTGACAAATACTTCTGTCACAGTGTTCAGTAAACCTTCAAAAGATATCCCTAGCACTGTATGTGATTAACTATAGCCTGGCAGAGTTCACCCTTATAAATATATTCTGGATAAGCTTGTTGGTTTGAATAAGAATTTGTGTGTCTGTGTCTAAAGGAAGAAGAGGAAAGGACAGAAGGTAGTTTGTGTCAATTACTTGTATGCTTCTCAAGCTGACTGGTATAGCTTTATTTATATGCTTTGACAGTAATAAGAGCATTAAACTACTGAATGTTGTGTACTACGTTGTTCAACAGGTTTTATCACAGAAAAACTGAGTAGTCTTGATGAAGTTTCATACAGGAAAATGTTTTTAAAAAAGAATTCAGACATTATTTGCATAGATTAAATTATGTTGCTTGTTTCTCATCCATCCTAATCATCTCATTACCTTAGAAATAAATTATAGTCAGAGGGTTATTAAAATAAAGTTAAAAAAAAATAAATGCAGCCAACCCCAAAAACCTGAAGTCAATCTCAAAAACACAAGACAAAGCAAACAGTACCGTAGTCTATTTTCAGACCTCCTCAAAGTTATTCATATTCTAGACATCAAATAATGATACATCTCCCAGCTCTCTTTTTTTCCTGAAATTCTGCTATGGCATCTTAAATTATTTCATCTTCAATATATTAAGGAAAAAAAAAAACCCCACCAAAAAGCAAACTACCCCAAAGTCACATGTGTTTCTCTTTAAGAAAAAGGGTCTCCCCAGTTCAGCTTCATAAGAATAGTCTTCTGTTAATGAAGTCATGCTCCAATTTCAAAAGTATCTAGATTAGAAAAGCAGTAATATTGGTAGCAATGTCATTGTCACACAAGGTAGAAAGATTCCTTCTAACACTTTTTAAATTCCAACCTTCCTGTGACCATGTTTCAAACTGTACAAACCAGATTCTTTGCTAAATTTATAACTGTTGAGAAAGACATCACTTCAGAGAAGTACAAGGAAAGCTGTGTGAAATACTAGGGTATAAATGCTCTTTAAAAAATATTGGTTGTCATTCTAACCCTACCGGAAGAAAAAGGGAGATGAAAGGTTTGCAATAACAGCTTGCCTCAGTTGGTAGAGCCTGAATATGGGATTTTGCCTGGTTTATTTTAAGTCTGAGCAGCTAGCAGCTGGAGTATGTCCCACATGCTAACGCTTGGAATTCCCCAGGGAGAAGGTTTGTTTCAAATGTAGCATCAGCCCTTCAAAGCTGGTCATCTTTCTGCTTTATTAAGTTTACGTACTCCATCATTGCCTCAAGTCTCAATGATAATGCATCTATTCTGAGCAATCAAACCTCCTTGCCAACTTCATATGAACTGGTTTTGATTTAAATGCAATCTATTAACAATATCTACTTGCACACACATACACATCCCAGCCAGATACTGAACAGACGCAGACTTGCAGACTTAGCAGCTGTGACAACAACTGATGTCACCTCCTTTGCAGAAGTTTCCACAAGTGTCTTCCAAAGGCCAAGTTAAACAAGATAGAGCTTATCAGTTTCTTTAAAGTGCTCTGGATGAGACCTGTCCATGTGATCCCCTTCTCAGCTGCATGGGTGTGGTATGTCACAGCTCCCCTATCAGCTGGCACATGGCAGTGGGAGATATGAGACAGCAGAAAAGTAGTAGTAACAACATCACCCGGACTGCTGAAGACAGAGCAAATACGCTGAGTAACTTCAGTGTGTACACACTTACTTTCCAAAAACAGGTGGAGGGTTTTCAGCCCTGACTTCTACTTGCACATCTCACTCGGCACAGATGGGTGGTAATGTTGCCAGCTACGCTTTGGAAAGGCTATGGTTCGTTAGCATCGTATTAACGCCTTTATAGCAGTGAGTTGCAATACTTTTTTTTTTTTCTTCCCAAAGTTTTCTCCTCTTCTGGGTATTCCATGAGTAAAAAAGAAATTACTAGCAGGGATATTTTTCCAAAATCTATTTCTTAAAATAAACTTCCTGCTTCTGTTCTTGCATCAGAAACACTTCACAATTTCAGAAGATACCCTCTTCATTTTTACTGCTGAAACTACCAAATGTTTCAGGTTTCCTTCACTGCCTATAATTATGGTTACATGACCAGTTGCAAAGAGTTAATTTTTAAAGCTTTCACAATGATTAATTTTATTAACAAGCCAATAACATATTAACAAAAGCATATATTTAAACATTTGCAAAATATCTCATTTAATGCTTCACCCCTGCTAGGACAAAAAGCCACCTTACTTGCAGTAATTTTAAAACATAGTCATAGTACTACTGAACATTGCGTTCAGACAGCTTGCAATTTTCTCCCCAGGGCTCTCACAGTTTCCCCACATAGTCCTCTTAGCATATAGGACTGCCTTAAACTCTTACCTCCAGCTAGTTATCATATTTTAGTTAACAAATGTTGATCATGCACCTTTTATCCTTGTGAAGGTGCCCTTTCAATGTCTGATTTTCTGTGCACTTATCCCTCATATCACCATTATGCTGGGCTTCAGTAATAGTTTCCCAACAGTAAACATTTCTGATTTTAAAAGGCTGGAAATATGCCAGGGGAAAAAAGCAAACAAACTTGCTAAGTAAAGACAGACACCTTTAGGACTTTTTTTTCCCCCACATTTCAGAAGTTAGGTGATTGCCTTCCTATTTGCAGCAGAATATCACTGAATAGGTTCCATCAATATACTCTCTTTTGTTGTTTTTTCCCCCCTTTGGGTTGTCATGCCAATCTTTTTCTACAGATTCATAGTCTGCATGACTAAAAATTCACCTTATATGGGGACTCCTTGCACCAGCATAAAGGCACTCCGGTTCACTTGGGCATGTCCCTTGTAAATTGTGCTATTGGTGCAACATTAACAGTTTCTGGCATAGAGCAGCACAACATATAAATTCTGGATCTAGCACACCAATGAAATATAAGTATACAGAGTATATAAATGTACAAAAACTTGTGGCAAAGTAGTGAGAAAACCTGAAATTCAATCTTACCCTTCATTCCTGAGGTTTTTCTCCTAGCCCTGCTATTGAGCGTGGATTGCTCCAATCTTACTGCAATCTCAAACCTGTTAAGAATCTCACTGACTGGCCTAGCCTGCTCATACTGGATGAAAAAAGATAAATCACCTTCACCTGTTTCCTCTTTTAAAGTTAAGTGTCTGCAGACAGAAAATAAGCTTTCTAGGGCATGGACAGCCTCTCATATTTCAACTGNCCAGCAATAAGCCTATTGGGAGTAGCCAAGACACAGCTGCTCGAAACAGCAACATCCAGCAGTTACACATGCAATGAAAAAAGACTTCCTTCAAGAAAGCTATTGAGGACAGCTTGCAGATCAGTCCTCCTCAGGGTTCATTAGCTTTTTTCATCTTCTATAAGCCAACACTGGGCACGACTTTAGGAGATGATTAAACTGAAGATTTGTGTGTCATTACACCCTCTCCAACTCCAGCTGCAACGTTTTATCCATGAAAGCTCCAGGATTCATGATCCAGGATAGAAGCCTTCCTGTCCTTTTGTATTTCCTTGGCATGCTGGTTACAATCACTTCTCCCACCATCACCTATTTCTTAACTGTCTTTGGTTAAAGATCCTTAATCCTTGCTGGAAGTGTATATACAGAAGCACAGATTGCCAGCCACCTAAAGTCAAGGCTGAATAATGGCAGACAAAAAGGCCTTTTAGTATCCTCTCCAGCAAGTCTTCCACAGAGGTATAATGACTTTTGTGCCCAAGTTCCCTTCACCTTTATGCTGTAGGGATGCTCTAATGATCCTGTTATGTACAGGATATGTATATTTACATGTAATCCTGCCCATACTGATGGCGAGATACCAGCTAAGATTCAACAGAATTTATAAAGCTCTGACAAAGGTACTCATAGCTGTAAGTTGCACACATGGATGCTTTAAGTACTAAAAAAGACCCTGTTTTCTTCACACCTGAAATATGGGCCCATAGCCCCTACACCTACGGAATTCACAAGCCAGGGCATGATAGCCCATGCACAGTGAATTTTAAAAGCAGACACATGACCTCAGATTCCACTCTTAAAGGGCGATCTGTACTGCAACTTTTGAGACTTACAAGTGCAAACATAGCAGAGGCAGTACAAGGCTTATGTGAAAAAATAATTATTCCACGTAGAGAGGAAGTCGGCTTGCTTACAGCAGAGGTGTTAATAGACTAACCTTTTTCCCCAACACCAGCCTGCTTACCTGAAAATATGAAAACATCTACTGATGCAGTGTTGTATTTATTGAGGTGGGTATCATATCCCACACTGTTAAATGTCTTGCTGCATTTCAGACTAAGATGGTAGTTAATCTGAATGCCAGTTATAAGAGTCATTTAATAAAAAATAAGCCTCAGCAACTGTGCTGCAATTTTAGTAATTTGGGGGCAGGGAGGCATGCAGATCATAGTATACAAATATAGTTGAATTTGAAAGAGTAAATTCAGAATAGATACCTTCTCCCCTTCCACCAGGTTTAGGATAGTGAAGAGCTGGATCTTGAATGACAGTAACAAAACAGGGACTTGGCATGGAGAAGATTTGCTTCATCACAGAGATCAACCAGAGTTGATAAAAATAAAACCAGCACCAATTAGAGCAGAGGGAAAGATGGAAGGATTTACAAAGATCTATCACAGAAAAGGTACTTGGGTCCCTCTCAAACTGCAGCAGCATAACTTTGTTTTCTGAATAAGGTTTCTTCTCCTTCCCATCTCCAATATGTTTTTATTGCAATCAATGGTAACTCCCCAACAGCAGCAAAAGTGAGAACACTTAGGTAGACATGGCATTAGCAACCAAAGCACAGGGCCATCAGCTACTCTGGCTGCACCCTCCCCTAACCTTTTGTCTGCTTCCATTAGCAGAAAATTAGTTTCTTCTGCCAGCATAAGCATGCATGTAGTAGGTTCCTAACCTAATGAAAACAAGTCAGGCCCGAAAATAGGGAAGAGAAAAACCCACAGAAAGTGTTTAAACTAAGCCAGACCCTACTGAGAGAACCAATCTGTTATGCAGCCATACCTTCAGGCTGTGTGGGATCCAATGACACTGAGGGACAACCTCAACTGCTTTCCTTCCAGATGAAACTGAAATAGGCATGGCCCAGAAAGCACCTCACCAACAGCAATACAAATGTCTCTAGGAGCAAAGCTCTGTTGTTGCAAAGTAGGCAGTGATGGCCAAGGACACTTGCTCTCCCAGAAAATTCCTTGTACCTCAGGGGGATGCAGGGCTAGCATAGATGGGCAAGAAGTAAAAGTTTGCATCTCAATCCTTGCAGTTTCAGTGTGCAGCCACTCTTGGTTCTGAAGTTCTTTTGGATAAACTTTGAGTAAGAATAGGAAAGGATAAATATTGTTGTCTCAGATTGGATCCATCTTCCCTTACCTTTTTTTTTTCCAGGTTTTAGACCAGAGGCAGTGCCTATGGTCATACATTTGTCTCCTAAAGTAAGAAAGTAGATGTTAAGCTGCTAGAATGCTCAGTGGAAGATGCTGCTGGTCAGCTGCTAATCTGTGAGGCAGGGGCTCTCTGGACATCTGCACCTCAGTGGAAGTCCTCCCACAACTGCTTCACTCAGGACTCTATTTTTCTTTGTGTTAGCATCTCTGCAATAATCCAATGATGGAAGATCTAAAAGTGAAAAGGAAAATAATGGGGTTTACCTCACATAAGCCCTACCCCTATCTATGTAACTCTTATGTCTGCTTCTATTCATTGATCCATCTACTCTGCTCTTCCCAGAACTGAAACTGTCTACACTCCCTTGAGATTACTTTGCTTTTGCTCTGTTTATGGAAATGGGTGTGTGTATTTGGGTGTGTTTGTTTTTTTACTGTTGGTTTTATATGCTCTAAAATAAGCAAGTTGCAAGGCCGTTTGCTTTATGGAGATACACAACATAAATAATTTCTCACCAACAGCTCAAAGTAGATCATGCAAGGTCACTTGGTAAGATGTTAAGTGCTAATATATGGTATGCATAGGCACCTTTCACATGTATCACACACACCTGCTTGCCTGGAAGCAAATCAATAACTCCCAATACCAAAGCTTGTATTTGTCTGCTCTTATTAGAGGTGGGATGGGACCCTAGTGAGGGCCACAGGCATTCCATTACTTAGGATCAGCGCCCGAGTAAAATGGAAAGGCTGCTAAAAATAAGCAACATTTGCTCATTGGTATAAATAACAAAAGCGAGAGAGAAAGAAAAACAGAAAGAGAACAAGATGAAAATGAAAACTGGCCCCAGACCAGGCCTTGCAGAATTAGTCACCTCCTCGTTGCCAATTCTGTCACCATCTCCAGTATGGGCAAGATACCTTCCACTGCCAAGTGCCCTCAGCTTCTTTCCTGAGAGGACCATTACTTGCAGATTTGCAGTGGTCCCAAGCATAGGAGGTAGTTCCCACAGCACACATGTCTTTCCCTAGAAGTTTCAGGGCTTGGTCATATTAAAACAAGGACATAGGACTTCACAAGCCAGCACAAAATGCCAATGTGATCCCTGCAGTAGCTTTTGAAGCAAGTATTTGTTTTATCTTTGTTTTGTTTATAGAGGGTTTGGTGCAGAGGGCAGGAGGGAAAGAATTGCACTACCATAAAGCTATCATCATTAAAAACTTTATCCTTTCTTTATTAAAATAGGAATAACTTCTGGATTCCCATTTTTCTAACAGACTTCCCTTGCAAATAGCTCCCAGAGCACCCTTGGCTGTCTATTCTCAAGCACTAAAGTTGATAAAGCTAAGAAGTGCCTATCTATATTTGGAGGAAAGTAAGAAGACTAAGCTAATTAAAAATTCACCCTTGCCCTCCATTCCTCAAAGCACTGTACACTCCTATGGCACCAGACATTTCAGGGTGGGCTGCCTTTTTACACAACTGGAAAGTTTAAAACTGAGTATGCTTCTGGCTACTTTTCAATTTAGGCTCTTGTTAATAAAAAGAAATAATAATTGGGAATCAGCTCCCAAGTAGAACACTCAATTTTTCCTCTGCTTCAATCTCATGTATTCTATTGTAATAAAGCACACACAAAAAAATATCTATCAACTCTACAATTAAATAAATATTGGCATTAGCAACTCCCACTCACTGCCTTAAGCAGGTCTAGCTGCAAGAGCTGAGGCAGCTGTCTCTGTCCTATGTCTCTGACAGAGGTCACCATCCTGCAGTAGGATCAGCTGATCCTCCTGGATAAACTCTTGACCAAGTCTACAGGCTGCATCATTAACATAAACCACCTCCAATTTCAGTTTACTCTGGCAGTAACATCCTAGAAAAATAAAAAGAAGGAAACTCAAGGCTGGTAACTGTTTCATCTCAGTATCAGATAAATCTACCTTTGATTACATTTTAAAGCCCTAAAAAATGTAACAGTCAAGAGGTTTATAATAATGTTCTGGCTTGCCATGAATTAACATGAATTCACATAATGAAAAAGGTCACTATATAACCATTGAAACACATTGCTAAAGTAAGAGCTAAGAAAGGTCCTCTAAAGTTTATCCAGGTATGTGTAAACTTTGAACATTTTCAAAAAAAGCTGTGGCTGCTAACTCTATGAAATTAAGCTATTTTCAAACCTAGGACTAGAACAAATCTGGCTATCTCCATATGGCTCCAACAATGTTGCAATATCCAAACTATCATAGCTACAATATGAATTCTTAAACAGTAGAAAGACAAGAAAAGGACAACGTTCTTACTCCAGTGAAGTTTTTTTTCATGTCAGACCAACAGGTGATTGGCTCAAAAGCTATCAATGTCTCTTTGGCATCCAAAGTGGAGATACAAAACACTTATTCTGATTTTGCTTACTGATACCTATAGAGAAAACAGCAGTTGATTACAGTTAAGTTTCTGGTGCACACATTTCCCACTTAAATTCTCACCAAACAGAGAAAGATGTTGGTTTTGAGTATCAGCATGAATAAGGAGAGTGCTAAACAGTAGGTGTACCTTGAAAGCAGAAAAATAGAAAGGAATGTCAAAGTCTGCATAGTGCAATAATAGAAGATTAAAACATGAGGGCAAGATTTATTATGCTTACTCTAGAGTGTGATGCTGAGCCATTGGAAGCTGGGAAGTGGGGGAAGACTAAACAATGAAGAACTTTCAGAAGGAGAATGATTTGTGATATCTGGAAGGGTTTTGTTTTACAATGCTTGAACCACGCTTACATAGATGCACTACCACAAAGTCCTGGTATAGGTGCAGTGCGCTGAGATGAGAGGATCTTCTGTTGTGGCTTTCACCGCAGTTGTCCTAGCTTTTTACCTACTGCTCCAGCATCCTCCTGATACCGCTCCAGCTATCCCCCAAGACAAGGATCAAGCCCTGACACAACCATCTCATGTCCCCCTCTCATGCTACCCTTCCAAACAACATAGGCAAGTACTTTTCCACTTGGTCACATTTGTAACTCTGAGCACTTCCCTGCAGCTAAGGTAAATTCAGAGCAGGTATACCTATACAGAGATGAGCAGGATCTGGTGTCTAACACATAAACCCTGCCCAAAGTCAACCTCTAAAACTGCTACGTTTTCAGGACTATCTTCTTTAAATGATCCAGACATACTGCGATGATGAGAGGAGAGGGAGCGTGACACTGTTGGATTGAGGCACAGGTGGCAAGGGCAGGCACGGAGCCAGCCAGCTCCCCAGAGGCAGGGGAGCCAACCCCTCTCACACCCAAAGCAGCTCTCCCTGTTATTCCTCTGCAGAGCCGCTGCCAGCCCACGGAGGAGGGCACAGGCACATGATAAGGATAAGCAGGAACTGAAATAAGATGGCACCAAATTAATTTCCCTTTGCGTGACCTATCCACTAGATTTTCTGGCATCTCAAAAGGCACAAAGAGAAACTCACTGGAGTAAGCAGGGTCCTGTGTCAGCAAAACACTTCATTTCTCACCTGAAATGCTCGGGCTGGTGTAATTACGAAGGCAAGGATTACTCACTGTTTCCAACACAGTACCACGTGGTTAAGAGATGACTATCAAGGGGCAGGGAGAGTAGTCATCTCTTTTTCCTTTCTTTCTTCTTTAAAATAATTTTGAGTACCCAATGAAGATGTGAAAGACACCATTTCTGCTCTCAAAAAATCAATACAGGGAGAGGGAGTCCACTGATTTATTACAAGCAATGCTTTTACTATTGAACATTCTGTGAGCAAATACGATGATGATATCACAGGCATCAAGAAACTACAAACTGAACAAGAAAAGGATTTATCTTCAGCTTGCCTAATGTAAGTAGTTCAGTCAGGCAAAGAAAAAAAAATATCTTGAGAATTGTATTCAGTTAAGAATTGAGGAAGACCCGAAAATACATTTAAAAATGAAGGTCACCAAATCTGACCTTCTCTATTGTTCAGCCAATGAAATTTCCTCCACTTACACTTTTGCCTATGGTTTTTGTTTGCTACAGTTTTTTTATTAAATTTTTCAGCCAACAAAAGGAAATAGCAAAACCAGAAAGGAAACAAGACATTCTTTTTCAGGGAAACTGGAAACTAATTCAGCAAAGTGGGTCAAAGGAAATGCTGAAAAATACAAATCTGTCCTACAGTTTAACTTAAGCGAGATAGTACTGGTCTACACACATTCTTGTTGCACTTAATAGCTCAAACTTGGTTTAAAAATCAATAGAGATAAAGCAGAACAGTCACTCAATATGGACAAATAGTCCAGCATTTGGAACTCAGAAAAATCCTGTGCTAATAAAATAATATAGTGGCAAATACGTTGTACAGGTCCCTTTCCACCCATTTTGAGAAATGCAGGAACATGTTATCTGTTTATCCACTAAAAGTGTAGGTTAAAGAGAGGTACCTGAGAGTAAGGGCAGAAAGGAGTAGGGGAAGAGGGTCAAGGGTGTGGAACAGGGGTTGCCTAGTCCAGGAATATACTGGTGGGAAAGGTTCCCACTGGTTACAGGCCTCACCACCTACTTGCAGGGTGGCTGTTTTGAGCCAGGTTCTTCTGGGGAGCACTGTGAAAAGCAGTAGGTGCATGAGAGAGATGAGGAGGACTCATCACAGGCCTTTTTGTCAAACCCCGTGATGCTCCGTGGCCATGTCTTATGCCAGCTTTCTCCCTCACAGCAATTTCAATGAGAAAGTGTTTAAAGCATGTAAAACCTTTGAAGAAAAACTGTAAGTATTGAGGAGGATTGTTTGTAGCCATGAGACTTGTGCCGTATTTTATGCCAACAAATGCAAGGTAAATGAGAAGTGATTTGGCAATGATGTGGAGAGCCTGTCCCTCTGAAACTCCAACCTTTGCCTCAGTTTCAGGCCATGCCATGCCTCCTATTTTACTTTCAAACAGCTAACTGGCAGAGTAATCCATGATGTAACCTAGTAACTACACAAAATTAGCTCTAGCCAACTATGAATTCATTTGTTCTTTCTATTTGCAGTCTCTCCTTTGGTGAAACATAAAACTTGGTATGAGTCAGCATATTTCACCACATTTAAAATTATAACAAGGGCAAAGGCACAAAGAAAAACATCACTAATGCAAAAGGTGAACAAAAATCCAACCTAGGGACAATCACGGCAGGAGATTAATTTAGTATATTTGAACTACTTTACTGACATCTTTCATTTTCTATTTCTAGTCTAGCCTTTTTACTCTCAAAAAATATTTAAAAAATTGAAATTTCTTCCTATGGATGTAAAAAAACAAACACCATCCCCACTCCAAAAAAAAAAGAGCAAAAGACCACAACACACAACCCACTAAACTAACCATTTTTCATGCTGATTTGTAGAATAAGACATTTTCTGCAAGCTTTAAGCACCTCTATATGATTAATAGCAAAATAAACACTACTTGCCAAATAAATCTGCCCTAATCTAATCTAAGAGTATCTAAACATTCTCCATGTTTCCCTATTGTTATACTCCTATGGAATGATTTTTCAAGCCCTCCCCTAAAACCCTTGCTTCCTGTACCTCCTGCATCTCAAAGGCATGCAAATGAATCCTCAACAGCTTTTTCCCGGTTTTGACACATACACTTTTTTCTTTTTCTTTTTTAACAGGCTAGAAAAAAACACATATGCATTTATTTACATTGTGATAGCCTCTAAAGGCTCCATTCAGCTCCGTGGTTGGATCAAACCACCAACCAGCAAAGTCCAGAGTTCAGGCAGCAGCAATCAATGCTCTGAACTCATACACTGGCAAACTTCAGCATATGGGTGCCTGCAACACAGAGAAGTGCTCACAGGTCTCCAGCAGCACTGCAAGTTACTATTCCTTCCTTGGCTAAATTGTTTGGTATTAGAAGTATGGCAATGTGTTTCCTCGTAAGTAGGGTTTCTACCCTTTACACTGTCATAAAAACTGGTTTCCGTCACCTCTGTCAACGTATATGAGCTATTGCAATAACTAGGCACAACCCTTATTCCCAGACAGTTAAATCTACATGGGTAGGTCAAGTGTTATTAGAACAAAGCCAAAAAACACACAGCCAAATGGAAGTATGGTTTCTTGACTTAGATAAGATTTAAAAAAAAGTCAACGTCAGCATTTTCAAAAATAAGGGCAAACAATAGGCCCCTAAACCTGTACTGAGACACACTAATTAAAGCCCCACCCCTCTTTTAGGAATCTATTTGAGTTAAATAGAATTATTTTGGTTTAATAAGCTCTATTTTGATTAAATCCCAGGCAATGTGCCCTACGAAGCAGTCTGCAAACTTTTAACAGCAGAGTGCAGCACATAGTTCCACCAGGACTGTCTACCTCTGGAAACTACAGGGCTGTCACTGTTGTGTCCCCTTGTGACACAATTACTCTGAGCCAACACAGAAAAAGGTTATTTGCCACTTTTGCTAGTGCTGGCAAGACTTACTGCAATAATCACCCTATGCTGCTTACCTTGCTGCATGAAGCACATCCTTATGTTTGTCTGAATAACCACGGAGTCACTTTTATTTCCTGGTTGTGTGATACAGCTTCTGAAAATGCATCACTTCAGGACAGAATACAAAACAAACAGCAAGGCTGGCTGTAGCATAAACAAGAGGACTGCTCCTCCTAGTCTCCACATCATCACACTTGGCTGTAAAATGTGATGGTCAAAACAGCAAGAGCTGTCAAGGGTTAGTCTTTCCACGGGGTTTGCCTAGTGGGAATCTTTAAGAAAATAAAGCCAGGCTTCAGGTGAGGATGCTGAACAGTGTCAGTGATGTTAAGCAGGGGTCACTGAAGTGCCCTTTCCACACTTAAAAGTATTTAACTTTTAATCGTATTGGGTGAGGGAGAAGATAGGAAACTTACAGCTGAAAACAGATTATTTCTGAATTTTGGGATCCAGGAGATGTCTACCAAGTGACTACAAAAGGCCTCTCCTTTTCCATAATCAATCAAAACAGACATTTCAGGAAAAGTGGACACCTCCAGATGTTCTCCTGAACCACCTGCAAATATCCAAGCATATTTAGGCTGAGCTTTAATCAGATGGCTGGCAGAGAGAATCATCCTCCTCTTGCAAGCAATTCACTTTGTGGCCTTAAATAAATCACTTGCATATGATTAGCACTACAGAAGAAAGTTTTCTGCTCATTTTCTTTTCATGTATAGAGGCATTATATAAAAACAGGCAGAAGTATTGGCTGTTAGCCACGAGGAAGTCAACAAAAAAAAAAAAAGGAGAAGAAAAAAAGTTGATGCTTCTTTATTTCTAGGGAACATTCACTTTCTTAGTTTTGGAAAGAGATTTTTAAATGAGATCATTGTACCAAAAAAAGACCACTGTAAGAAAGTGGAATTTTCAGTTGAACCTGGTGATGAGTATTAGGGTATTATTCCAAAATAACACAAATATCTGAGAAAATACTTGAAGAAAAGCTTTCATTAGAGAAAATTAGGTATTGTCACAGCTCAGAAAGATGACCAACAGCCATCTGAGGGCTTGACAGAAAATATAATGTTCCTCTCCCTCACCTTTGAAGGTCACTTTTTTTCTTGAGATTCTCCATCTGCAGAAGAGGTGAGCAAAGAAAAATGCATCACATACATCTGCTGATCTTCTGTACAGAGCTGTTTCCCATGAGGTTCGTTGTTTTTGCTTCCCATTAATCAGCTATTGATACTTCTCTGCATGCCCAGAAACCAGTTAACTTATATCAGTGGAATGCATACACATCTATAACCTGATCTAACTAGTAAAAGGTGACTCTGCCAGTCTGATACACTTTCAGGAAGTGCTGTTTAAACTAGGCAGCACCAAGGATGAATCGAAAAACCCTTGGGTGAAGCACAAGGTACAGCTGGATCACAAAATGAAATTGGATTTTCTGAGGCCCCTTTCCCCGCACCCCCAGCGCAGCACTCCCCAGGTGTTGTGCTCATGCCCCATAGATAAGCATGAGCTGCAGTACAAAGCACAGCTGGCGGCTAATTCGGATTTAGCCATTCCACACTTGCAAGCCAGGGATTCAAAGCCCGGGTCCCCTCCTACTTTCCAACACAGAAACAATTTAAAACAGATCTAACACCTATGTAGTACTGATTTGGTTATCTTCAAAATCCCCATTGTTCTGTTTAAAGAGCATATCCTCCTAGAATAGCCTTCTTTTGATAAACAACTCCTTCTGCATGTCAGCCGAACAACAGTTTTGGTCTTTTTCACAAGTGGACCAGCAGCAGAAACAGTGTGTGGCAAGAGGGGGAGGAGGGAGCTTTAGCTGAAAATAGAGTTCATTGTCAGCTGGACTTTAGGTTCAGGTTTTTAAATAGGGTTTTGGAATGTGGATATGAAGCAGTTAAAAGAAACCTACCTCCAGCCCTTAAAGGAAAAAACCTCTATCCACATGCTCAAAAGCATAACAGGTAATTGGGTCGTTTGTGTGTTTTGCACAGGAGTTTCTTGTACAGAAGGTCAAAGTTTACAGGAAACAAAATATAATTCCCCAGGAAACAAACAAACAAAAACCCCCTTTCTTAAGTAGAAATACACAACACCAAAGAAGGGATGATGAAATTTAGATATTGTTTTAAAACCCACAAAACCAGAAATATAATTTTTAAAGGTTGTACAGGCCAGAGGTTTACACCTTTTACACAGCTTGTAGGAAATTTGTAGTGTTGCTAGAAATTATTGATTTTTATTATTATTTATTCCCTGTTTGTACTTGATGGAATGCAACTATTTCTGAAATGTTTATTTTATGAAAAATATTAACTCTTTTCAGTAAAATATCATTGGCATGATACCACAAAATTTGATTGTATATTTTACTTCAAATGTCCCCTCAGCATAAAAATAGTATTACTTCTTCAAGTCTTAGGATTAGTTGGTATACGAGTGTGATATACATACTCTAAAACCTGCTGCCAAAAAAAAAAAAAATTAAAAATAATATTATTTTGTGTGCTCCCTTAAAAGCAAGCAACCCTAGGAAAGCTGATCTTCAAAAAGCTGATATGACTAACTTTAGTAATCATCAGCACGTGTGGGGAATAGTAAAATGTAAAAAAATGTATGCCCAAATACAAAAAGTTATGATCAAATAAAAAATACAGACTAAACATCATTTATAGCCTAGCTTCTGTAAATTATGCAACTTCCATAATATCTATCTATTCTGCTAGCAACTGTGTAAAATGTTCCTGTATTTTGAGAAGAGCCAATATTCCTGCTGTATTCTTATGTTCAAAAAAATGCTCTTGGGTCCACAAGCTGCCAGGGCAACTACATCACTTTGGTCTAAAATGTTTGCTGAAAAGTCATAAGTGGCCTAAACAACACAAACTTCAACATCTCCAGCAGTGCTATCTCCTGTCAGTCAGGGCTGGCTGACAGCACACCCGGGCTGTGGGGTGACCCCGGCTTGAACCAACAGGCTGGACTCTGCATAAAACAGTTGAATCTGGAAAACATGGGCAGTTGGTGGTGCCTGGTTCCCAGGTTTCGCACAGACAGGACATCCGGGTAACGTTAACTGTGGCATCCTGTAAACAACACCTGGACAACAATAAGAGTATAACACAGGCAATAAAGCGGCCATGTAAGACTGCTTCCCTCTGTTTAGGTGGTAATCGAATGGCCAAATGTTGTGCCTGTGGAAACAAGCTCTGGAAGTAGTTAAAGAAGTGTTTACAGCACAGTCTGCAACAGCTAAGGAGGCAAGATGCTCTTCAAAAGTCAGGAAAATCTAGCCAAGCACAAGGTTTTTTTCTCCTATTCAACACCAAGAGCCACAGATGTCTAAGCACAACTTCAGCCAGGATATTGGACTAGCTTTTTGGGAGATTTCCAATGTTAGGGGCTAGCAACATTGGGCAAAGTCTTAGTCCACTAACATCATATGGCAAAGCTCCCCACTAGTCAAAGAGGTGACAGAAGTTCTCAAAAAAATGTTTTATATAAGGCAATAAACTTTTCAGGTCTTGCCATTACTATTTAAATAGGCCCACAAGCCTATATACACATACATATATCCAAATCATCAAACAAGATGGGAAAAACTTGAGTGTAATTGTTGTGCAATTGCTAGAAAAGAACTAATATTGATTTTCTTTTTACTAATGAGTTTTTCTACATCCTGGTGGCAAATGTGAAATATTTCCTCAACTGCATTTTCTAAAGAAACACAAGTTAGTTCCATTCGTTCAAGGCTCCGTACTGAAAAATTAGTAGCAGCAAGTATTCAAAATTGTCGAACTGATCTTCTTCCCATTTATGATCATCTAACTTCTTTGTAACAACTGCAGGAGTTGCTGCTGTAGAAAATTGCTCTCAATCCATTTTGGCCAGCCTTTGCTGAGTTTGGTGGTTGAATGGAGAAGGATAACTTCTTCACATGACCAGTCTCCAGAAGTTCTACCTGGACTGCTAATAAGCACTCACTTACAATATGAGAGCCTAGTCTGAGCAGCTCACTGAAAATTTCACAAGTTATAAAAGAGAGGCAAAGGAAAACAAATGTAACAATAGTTCATCCTTATAAAAACCTCGAAATCTGCTATTATAATGACTGTTAGCATTTTACATTCATCTTAGATTTAGCTACAAGAAAACTACCTAATACAAACTATTCTTGCAGAGAATTTTTTTGCTTTCATGAGTTTAGGTTTGGGGCTGTTTGTTGTTTTTTGATGTTGTTTTTTTAATGGAAATAACCTACATTCAAATAAAGCATATGGTTGTTCTCCATGTAAAAGGAAGATAAATGCTTTCCATTTTTTTAAAGTCAGATACAACTGAAAGGGGCTTAGAGACCAAAAAAGGAGAAAATCAATAGATTTCTTTTTAAGGAAAAAAGAATGGATTTACCTAGTAAAGGAAAGATTTAAATTTAAGGACTTTGAGAAACATTGCTAAAAAAAACCCCAAAACTGTCCATCCTATCATGATGCAGACAGAAAAACATGTATGTAGCAATTACGTGCAGATATGTCACTGAGGAAAACTAATACTGTGTTATAGAATTAAACAGAAATATTAAAATTAGCTGCAAACTAAAGGTAGGGAGAAATAAAGTCCAATTTTGGCTCTGACAGCATGCTTTAAATATTCAGAATACAAGCTCAAGATCATGAAGATTGCTGTGAAGGGAATCTAGGTTCTTTTCAATGACTGAGAAAAATTCCTTTAAGGAAATAAGATCATACTGCAGAAACATGGAGGCCCATCAGATAGCAGAGGAGGTCACAGCAAAAATAGAGTTCTCTGTTCTCAATGCTTCTTGGTGCAGATTTTACAAAATAAACATTTTTCTCCCAGTTTCCCTTACTTTTCTTTTTAACAAATTTGTAAATGTTTATGAAAAGAAAACAGAAACGAGATTGTATTTGGTTTGTCTACAGCATCATTTCTTGCTATAGGGAGGCTATTTGGAAAAGGTGATGAGTGGTAAGTTGGTGAATGATATTATTAGAAAAACAATAGATAAATTGCTCTGAATGTTGTGGTTAACCCTTTAGCGTACACATTTTGGTTTCTCCCTCTTCTTTGGGAGGCCCAAGCACAAGATAACAATTACATCTCCCTGCACAAGCTGCTAATTGTTTACCTCTCCAAAACGTTAGCATTTTTCTCCCTTTCACTTCCATGAGCACTATGTATGTAAAAACATTTTTGGAAGTTGAGGGGAAGCAACTCACTGAAATGTTTTGGGGGTTTTTCCTTATTCAGGTCCTTAAGTAGAACTGAACAACATTTCATACTTGAATAAAAAGGATGGTTTGTATCTTTAGCACAAGTCAAATACCTTCTAATATATTTTTTCCTGAAGGCATAGGTAGAGAATGCATAAAGGAAAAACTCCACCCCTGATATCCACTGAGCAGATAGCTGAAGTATGCACTACTAGGTACTTGCTGTAAAGATATAACTTTGCTGAATGCAAAGAGCATCCCTTCCAGAGACTTTAATAAAGGAAAAAAGGCCATAAAAAATTATTTGCAGCTTCCCAATGAGCACATCAATTTACTTAATTAAATATTGCTTTCAAAGTTGCAGTCACAATAGCTCTTGTCCCTTGCCAGTTGCAGTAAGAAAGATACATTGAACAAGGATGTCAGCTGAATATTAGCATTGATGTTAATGCCAAACGGCCAAAGCCTTGCCAAGCCACTGATGTTTAGAGCAAGGACTCCCTCATTTTCAGTTCTTTTTAAGGCTTTGTCAAAATACTGAAATTCTAGAAGCCCATTTTTGTGCATTTTGTACACACATACAAGACCCTGCATTCTCAAATAGGACAAGAACCTTCTACCATGCTGAGGCTTTTTAATGGAAAGTGCTTGTGTCACAAATTACTTTTATTTTCATTGCTGACTACCAGATTTTGGTCCCACATTTTGTTTCATTAGATACAACCTCATTTTGCAAAGGTGTTTATATTTTAATTCAGATTTTAAAAAACAAACAACAAACAGCAACTTCCCTCCCCAAAACCACCAGTCATTCTCTGAAAATAATCTCTCACATTCAGCTCACTATAGCTTGACACCTACATTTTTTTCTTGGTTTCTCATTTCTGCACAGGTCACAGAAACTCAGATGCATTGCATTAAGTAGATTTATATAGTTTTCCCTGCATCCTCATTTAATTCCAGCCTACTAATTTTTAGTGAAAGAAATAGTTCTCCTTCATAGAAATACTATCCTTCATCAAAAAGCTATGTTTCTAAGTAAGGGAAGAGTCCAAGAACAAAACCAGCTTTGAGCACCAGTGTCATTCTGCAGCTCCTTGAGCATCAGAACTTAAAGGTAAGATCACATAAAGAGCAATGAGAACAGCGAAGACAAACACCCCTCCTCCCACGGCTTGCTTCTTTTTCGCTTTTGGTGTTAGAGGCATAAAAAGCAGCAATACTATTTCTCCAGGGACACTGGAGGCAATGAATGATATACACACCTATGGAAACTGTTCAGTTACCAGCAGGCTTTATATAATCTTTGATTCCTCTGACACAGAAATTGCATCAATGACATTTCTTGTAAGTAGGTACCTCAGCCCGGAGTCTTGGTGGGGCTTTCTTGGTCCTTGTGGGCTTTTAAGGCAAGATGCATAAATAATTGGTCACTGATGGTACCTAATCACTCTCTTTGTTGTCAACTTCATTCCAGAAGCAACTGCATTTTAATTTTGACATACTGAAGACATTCAGCAAAGACTCATGTCTTCTAAAAATTAAGTGAATGGAATTTTGACATTTTCCCCTTGACATTCTCAATCCATCCAAAGTCAAATGTATAGGAAGCACACACAAAGTAGAAAGCCTTTCTGAAGTTTTATTCAAGGACTCCTCCTTTCTTTCTTTTTTTTTCCAGATATCTTTAGTTAATCCTACTTTATTGCCTAATACCAGACAAGTGATCTAATTATTTACTTGGGCATAAAACAAATTATTTTATATCATAAGGTCTAATCCATACTTGGAAAATTATATTTTAGGACACATCACTTGTAACTTACTGAATAAAAGTTTTCATTAAAGAGAGTAGTGATCTCCTAAAACGCGTAGTACGTCAAGACTCATTTACAGTAAATTATGTTCTAGAATAACACAAACACAGACCATGCCCAATAATAACCTGGCATTATTAAAAGAAAGTTACAAAAGCCTCAAATCTAGTCCTGAATTCCTACGGCACACACATGTAAGTCTTTAAAATTGTATTTCCACTCGTCTGAAGCAGCAGCTTATCCTTGTAGCTTTATTGTCTGCCTTGGCATTATTCTTTTAAGCAGAGTTAGAGACTTCGCTTCCAAGTGTTTAATCTAAATGCTATCTCAGGATAGGAACAAATGTCATTGTGGTATACAGCCATGGGAGGGAAGGGGAAAAAAAAATAAAATCTGA
This sequence comes from Brachypteracias leptosomus, assembly GCA_013401335.1. NCBI lineage: Eukaryota > Metazoa > Chordata > Aves > Coraciiformes > Brachypteraciidae > Brachypteracias > Brachypteracias leptosomus. Next base: position 184,130 of record VYZX01014705.1, read on the forward strand.
ACTGTCACTCTTCAGACCTATTGTCGTTGAAGGAGCAGAGGGTGCTGAACATCTCATAAGCCTGAGTTCTGCTTTTTAATTTAATTACAACTGTAATTTAAGTCAGAAAAAAAAACCAATAAATGTCTTCATGATTCCCTAGTGCATAAGTTGCAAGTTGCATGTTCTCTCCATTGCTTTGTCCAGGCCTCCAAAGCCTTAGAGAGACTGTTACACCATTTCTTGAGGCATTTGTCCCAAAGTTTCAATGGCAAACCAAATAAGAGGCAGAGAATAAAAGGGACTATCACAGCAGAGGGTGATTCTCTCTGTTGTGTAACATCACAGCTTGAAATTGTAATTAAATTAGTCATACAGAAAAAAGCAAACTTATAAATCATATTACATGTAAAAATTCTTTGTATTCTTAAAGAACTCCTCCTATCCCAGTGAATTCATGAGTCAGTTTTAAGTGACTACCACCACGAAATTTTGCCCACAGAACCAAAGAGGCTGAATGAACAAATGTAGGAATGAAGAACCAAGTGTTAAGTCTTTGAACTTACAGGTATGAGCTTGGTGCCTTCAGCATTATGAACATCACCTGGTAAGTATATTAAGGTCTCTTTAGTGATGCATTTTTGCCACCTTCCTGCAATGCTGGCTAACATTTGACTGATACATTATTTTACAAGGAGAAACAGAAATCATTCTCATCCTTATGGCCCAGTTAGCATACCCAGTGCTCAATTTATTCTTTTGCTTCTAGAGTTCCTTCTATTTTTCTGACAACAACTAAGACGACTATAAAACCATCTCTGTGTTTTTCTTCCATAAGCAAAAGTCTTTCCATTAAGTCCTCAAATCTGCTTTTTTCCTTGAGACCTACATACAGCCCAACAGATCCTAACATCTGGCATTGCACCATTTAATCAATCCTGGAAAACTGCCTGTTAATACATGCTGAAATAGGGAAAAACTGACAGTGTAGTGTTTGTTCTATATAGTGTAATTGGTCACTATTAAGTTTTTCATGTGCACTGTTCACACGCAATGCAACTACACTGTGTAAACATGCTAGAAGGCAGCAGCTAACTGCACAGTTGTGGAGAAAGAAGAATGTAGTGACTCAGGACAAAAACCCAGCTCACCCAGAAAATGCTATGTGCTCTTGAATGTTTACACAGAGCAGACAGACCTTTTCTACTTTGCTGTATACAAGGATACATCCAATGGCCTCGTGCCACAGCAGAAGCCAGAATTTTGTTTCCCTTTTTCCAAAGGGTAAGGGCTGAATCAACCATTGCTACAGGTCCTGCAATCCCAAGGAGTCTGTAGTTTTTCAAACCTAAAACTGAGAGGCTTTCAAGTAGCAGCAGTGTCTTCACACACACACTTTAATTAAAATAAAAAAAAGCACAGCTCTTTCAATATAAGCTGCTCTTGAGACCTCTACATTGTGCTATGCTTTTTCATTCATCCTTCTTGTTTTTATCAAGCAAGGATGACTAATGTCCTATTGTGATGCACTTTTCTCCGAAATGTGGCCAACTGAGGCTGCCTCCACCGTGGTTCCATGGGTGTTTAACATTAAAAAAGATAGCCTTCAGCCAGGCAATGGGTAAGTCATTACAACCCGCTTTAAAACAACAGGCCCTATACATAACCCAAGCTTTCATGCAAATCTGACCTACATAATGTTGAAATCTCCCAGTGTCAGGAAGATTTTACAAGTAACCCCACGTGTCTCATAGGTATAAAACTGGTGTTACTTTAACCACCACAGGAAGCACCACATTTGCCTCAAAACAGCTTAACATGGCATGCTTCAACCCCCTCACTGCCCTTCCAATCTCTTACAGTTTGGTCAGGAAGTTTAGATGGGACAAATGTCTTTAGAACCATTCATCCTATGCCAAGAAATGCTCTTCCAGCTCAGCGTACACACAATTTAACTACTTGGGAATGAGTGTAACACCACTTTATAACACCAAAAAAAGACACACACACAAAACAAAAAAGGAAAAAAAAAAGAATATTCTAGAGTATACATATGAGATCAACGTGAAAACGTTGACTTAAGCTTGGCCAGAGTTTTACTCCTTATCCCTAAAGAACTGCTGAATATTCATTTTAGACCCTAAGATACAAAGACCAAATGGCACACCAGAGTATGAGTGATAAGGAAGATAGTATTACTTTGCTATGAGAATACCTCAAACCATTCCTTGAAAATCAGGCTCTGGAGCACAATTATACCACATTGCTGACCTCATACACAACAGCCAAGGTATTTTGAATAGACTCTGCTCTGGCAACTTTTACTGGATTTAAATGCTTTGGTTTGAATGAGGCCTTGATTTCTTTAGACTGAAAACTGTCAGTTCTTTAACAGAAAATTATCACAGGTTTCAAGTTTTTAAACCATTTTTCAGCCCAAAATGACTTTTCTGAAACACAGAGACATGAAAACATACGTTTTTAAGATGTGCATCTATCCCAAAATTCATCTAGCCTTTTCAACTGACCACGTAGGTCAGCAAAGTTTGTTGGACCACAAGCTGTTAGCTCTCATTTCACACTTCAAGACCTAAAATTTTTTACTTTTTCTGCCAAACAAACCCTTGTCTTTCCATTTGTTTTGCAGGAGACTTGCAGTTTCAAACTCAGCACTAAAACTGGTCACTTCTATGCAGAAAAGGACTCCTTGCTTTTGACTGTGACATTCACATGGGCCTACACTTATCTGCACAAAAATGTTATTAAAAGAGCATTTTTGAATAGCAGTACTAGATATTATTAAACACATTACTCAGATACAGTAAATACAATCAGTTTATTCATCTCTTCATGGAAAGCTTACACTTATTCATGCCTCATTAACCTAAAAAATCCTTCCAGCATACTTATCATCATTCACTGTCTTTGTGATTTAAAAAAAGAAAATTTTCTTACCCTAATCGAAAAGGGATAAAATGCTTCTCTGAATCATGTTGTTAAATGATACATGCCTCCACCTTATAAGGATACTTTACAAATCTCCTTCCTTATAAAAAAAAGCAACAACAAAAGTAATAAGAATGTTAATTTAGATTGAGTTGACTAATCTCTTGGGCCCAAATCAGCTGTATTTGGGACTTGGAAATATACTGTTATGCCACAAGATAAAAGTTGACAGTCTTCAAAATGGCTGGAAATGATGTGTTGCTCAGAAAATTAGTACTACTTTTGAATTATTTTTTAAACAACAGAAACAAAAGCTTGAACCTGATTCCAAACACGAATTCTTTCCTCCATACTAAGAATTTACATATGATATTTTACATTTGTTCTAAAACAACACTTTTTCTGACCCCAGTCAAAATTACTTGCATTGGAAAGAAGGTTGTGAATAATAAAATCCCCAGGACATACCAATAGAGAAAATTTTAGCAGAAGGAAGAGTTTCATTCCAACTACCCAGACTTGAAAAGAAAAAATTTATAGTAAGATCCTCCTTAATAGTATGCAACCATGTAATGCATTTCTCTAATATATTTTATACTAATCCTTTGTCGCAAAAAAATATATCCAGAAATACTGAGATTGGGGATTGTGTTTTGTTTTGTCTTGTTTTGGTAGTGTTTTTTTTTCTTTTGCTCTGACTTTCACCTAACAATGTTGATCTGAAGTAGACAGTGCTAAGGCATATAGACACTAGTTACTTATCTGCTTCTAAGTTTAACTATATTTCACTGACTTCTTTTGTGGCAACATGAAGAACGTTAAGGACAAATTATTTAATAATGATCTTAGCGAAAGTGACTAAAAAAGTTTGAAAAAGTTTTTACCATGCTTGCTGAATAAACATATAACTGCTCCCTTTATGCACTAACATTTGTCCAAAAGAGAATGTCATTGCTGAGAAAAAATCAGAATCCAAAGCTGCTTTATTTCACCACACAATTTCACTAAAGGTAATAAAATAGTCCCTCTCACTAAGATTATTTGACATATTTCCTAGTGCAAACAATCCTATGTACAGCAGGTGCAAAGGTAGGCATTGCATTCAGCTGTGAAAAAATACTAATTGTCCTGCTTTTTCTTCTCAGTGACTGACTTGGTACAGAGCAATTTTCTAATGCTCTTGCTAACAATAGCAGACAGGAAGAGTGCAGTTCAACCTAGTTTATGTTTAGGAAGAGGAGCACTGACTTCCCACAATTACTCCTTGAATACAGCATCAAGCCAAAGGAGCAGCAGGGGAAACAATGGAAGGCTTCCATGTGCGCAAAAATATTGTTTCTCTCCTTTGAAGAGCTTGTCATTAGACAATCCCACAACATAAAGGAGACTTTAAGAGAAAAGAAAAACACCGATCTGTATCTAGTGAGTAAAAGCAAAAGTACAAAATAGTCATGCCACATTTATCACCATAGAATAATTTTTCTCAGAGAGTTCCTAGTTGTTTCCAGAGATAAATTTAAGTAGTGAATCAGAAAAGCGGAGAGGTTCACATAAGGGAAATTCCCTAGGCTTTTCTTGAACTTTGTGCCTGTAGACCCCCTTACTTTAACAGTTTAGATCAGTAACTCACCAAAAACTATCCAGGATCCATTTTCTGCCACACTAGTGAAGTAAATGAGTGTAGCACCTTGTCCTACATCCACCGGAGCTAGTAGCAGGAGAAGGGAGGAACAGGCTCCTTTTCTCAAAAGTGAGTCAGCTGATTCACTGAGCTGCACTCCTGAGCCACAGCATCCAGCAGCTTCTGACCTCTCTGCCACAATACAGACTGCTAGCAGGAACAAACAAACAAGAAAGTTTACACTTCCCCACGAGATATTCCGTGTATTGTCTTTATGTTTTGTATTGTCATTGGGACTATCACCATAAAGCATGTACCTGAGATGAAGACCACCAAAAGAGAGGGAATCAACAGAGGAAAGATGCTCTTTGATTAATATACTGATCAGAATTTGGGGCATCTATGCTAATTTCTGTATTTCTTACATACTCCCTTCATGACTGCAGATCACATGTGATCTAATAACTTTTCCTTTTTTTCTGCATGATTAGCTTGTCTAGCAAGAATATGAGCTCTTGTGCGTTAATATAAGCTTTTCAGGGCAGAGTTTTCCTGTCACTAGATTTATATGGTGATTGAGCTTATCTTTAGTGTATAGAAGTAATAATAGGAGGGTTGCGAGGAAATATCAGAATGGGAAGAATAAGAAAGTATATTTTAGCTCTATTGCTTTAGGTAAAAACCTGTTTCTAAAATTTGTTCCTCTGTATTACACATGCAATCAAATATTATGTTGGCTAACACAAAAAAGGCGTGCAGTCTAGTATATGCAACCTCTGTTAAGTAATACCTATGCACACAAACAAGAACATTGTCTTTCTAAAGTAACATATCTGTTCTTCTGCTGTATTTCCCACCCAAAGAGATAAGTCACTTTAGGGAACCAGAGCACTAACAAAAACCAATATATTGACTCATAAGATGCAAGCCTAAACAAATCGCACAGAGTGGAGCAATGACGCATAGATTGTACAACACAAAATAGATGGGTCATAACACACAAATACACATGTACACAGGGACTGCAAATTAACTGTCAAACATTTACGTATTTGTTCTTTACATTTTTGGACTTTGCACATAAGCACTTTGATGTTTATTAGTTTATTGGTTTTATCAGTTATAAAATTAACTAATCAGTCTGTAACAGTTAGGATCTCTTGTTTTAAGCAATCATCATAAGAAGCACAAACAGCAAATCCAGACTCCACGGCTGAAGTGTAATGGCATTGCATATAACTAAGCATGGAGACTCATCTATGTGACAAAACACTGTTCACACCAAAGTATGTCAGAAAGCCAAGCTGTCCTTACTTACAGAACATAACAGTTGGGGCCTGTTTGAATTCCTCAAAATTTTGCATTTCTCCAGCAGTGTGGCTGAGAGACCACATTGCAAGGAGAAGAGATCCTGATAGAGAGATAGGAGTGCGTAAGTTGATTAATGGCAAATGACCAATATATAGTTGATATACTCCAGACTCTCTGGCCTTTTGATGTAGATGGTAAGAATGAAGGCATCTATTTGTGTGTTTAAAATTGCAATAAAAGCACTAAATTAGCATTGCTTCTTTCAACACTTTTAAGAGTAGAAGGCTGAAAAGTTCAAAGTAACCAGCAATCCAAGGTTAAGCAAATAAAGTTCCTCAAGTCTCAATAAGCTATTATCAGCAATAAAAAACCAGCAACTATATAGCAATAAATACAGCTGCATAAAAGCAACCAGACTGAAGAAAGTGGAAAAGCTTATCAAACTGAAGGGACAAAAGCAATACCTGGTCAATATCAGCTCTGATCCATGACAGAAGCCTTCATCCATTGCTTTCCTTTTCTCATCCTTTAGCCTACAAAAGGCACACATAACTGGTATGTTACTGGTGTACAAAGAGCCCTGGATTCCAGTGATGATACTAGAACTGATTCTAAGCTGAGGTACAGAAAACTTAAAACACTTGCGTTTAAATTATGCAAGACTCAGACATGATTATAGTACTATGACTACCAATAGCACTTTACTTTCTAAGGGCTCTCTCCTGCAAGTATCTCAAAAACTATTATAGACACCACTGCGTGAATCAATGAGGCAGGCAAATATCATCACTCAGTTTTATAGTTTACTTCAATGAGGAAGAAAGAGTATCTCAGAAGTAAGCCTAGTAAAAAAACACTCAGATCTCCTGAATGCCAAAGCCTCAACTGTCCTTCCTCAGTGATGTAGAGATCCGAATATAAGAACAAAAAGAAAAGTTTTGAGACCTATCTATAATAGGCTGTGCTGAGAGAAGCAGCTGAAGCAGAATGGGAAAGCTGCCCACAAGATACAAATATAAACACAGCTAGCACAGACTTATCTGAGGGAGAGAAAGAGCTGCATAACACTTTAGACTCTGGAGTCTCCCAGCACTTCCATACTAGTTAGGCAGCTCAGCAGACAGGAGCCATCTCTGGACATACACAAACTCAGCTCAAAACACTGACATAGCGAGAGATACGCCACTGCTGCACCACTTGTCTCTGTGAGTGTGGGTAGTAATGGCATCAGATGACCCACCTCACAGCCAGGAAAGCGAAAGACACAAAACCCACAAAGCTCAACTCATCTTTCTTGTGTAGACAGGACTTTGCAAACAGTGCATGGCCTTAGCACAGTGAGGTTCAAATTTAGGCCTAATCTCAACATATTTTAGAGACCACTTAACACAGGTGGTTTTATCCTTTTATGTTATTACTTAGTTTGAAGGGTAAAAAAAATGGTTTCTAGGACTCTAAAATTGTACCTGTAACTTGTTCAGTCTTGCAGACATGTCCTGTTGCAGACTTGCATACTGACCTCTATCTACTGAGGATTTTAAAATAATCTCATTTTCAAGAGGCCTGTGAATAGTGACGAGTCTATAACCCTTAATATTGACTGAAACATGAAAAGACAATTCATTATCCAGATACAAAATGTGTCAATTGTGCAAACTTCTAGAAGTTTCCTTGTTTCAGTAGTTGGTAGAATTCACTATATAGGGATGACAGCAGACACTTGGTTCTCCATTGCTGCCAGAGTTAATCATTAGACTGTTTACCAGTAGCGCTCAAAATACTGAGAACAGAGAGAGAGCAGTTTCTGTCAAAGGTCTGGGAAAAAGACATAACACAAAGTCCAAATGCTGTCAGCATTGGGAGATGAAAAAAGCTAGTCCCTTCCCACTGAGATGGCCTCCAAACATTCAAGGCAGTTTCTAATCTGCTTGAGAATGCATTTCAAGTTTTATTTTAATAGGTGCTACATACATGCAAACAGAAATACCATAATTAAGATGATCAATCTGCAAGGAGGAAAGCACATAAAAAGGAACATGCTTACTTAAAAGGGTTAAGTAATCATAATAATAATTAATTGCATTACAATTATTAATTATAATGTAATAGATCTCTGACTGTTCTTTTGCAAGGAGCTTAAAATAATTTCCAGGTACTACATTAAGTGATACAACAGAACGGCATTCCTGAAACAGCTTTTGAGCAGCAAATCCCACTTCAGCAAAACCCATTTCTATCCACAGAATATAAAAACCTCCAAAGAAGCATTTAACAGTCTCAATAAGAGGCATTATGACTGAATCTTAAACTATCTGGAGAAGAGGAAATATTCGTTAATAAAGATCTTCTTTATTTGTTTTTTTATTATGATTAAATTGGAGAGTAAGTTTAAATATTTACATATATGTATAAAGCTATGTTCCCTATTAAATAATTACACACCTACACACATATGTAAATATATACCATATTTTAACCTCTACAGTTTTTCTGGGACAGAACTCTTTTTTCCCCACCAGCTCTAGTCTCAAATACTCTTCAAGGCAGGCACTGCAGTTGCTAATTATAGGTGGGTAACTAAGAACCAGATTTAAGTACTTATCCAAAAGTTATTCAGAGCCAGCAGCAGCACAGAGAGCAAAGCCTGCCTCTGGTTTTCCAGCTTGCTCTGCTTTCAAGGTGCAGGAACTCGCAATGAAATTTGCTGCAACGTGCCAGAGGGGATGTGTTCATGTCACACTGACCTGGTGTTGTGCAGAGTCGCTTGCATGCAAAGGGCAGTTGGGTAAACACTTCATCCCCCAGTGCTGGCAAGGGCACTTGGGCAATCGCTGCTGCTTCATCCCCCCAGATCTGGTGAGTGCAGGATTGCATGGAGGCCATAATAGCAGAGGGAAGCTGGCTCTCACAGACAGTGCCCTAAAATGGATTTTATATGAGGAATGCAAGCATCAGGCATGCTGCCTGCCTCTTACATGGATTTTAAATCTCTTTTGAGCACTTTTACACAGTGGGATGTCCTTACAAATGTTGCCTAGGTAGCTGTGTCACTTCTGTGATAGTCTTCTGCTGGCTGCAGCCTTCAAGCTCCTGGGAGGTAGTGCTGCTTTTCAGAGGTCCACTCTTCTGTAACACCTCCAGGCAAATTTTAACTGAGGGCCTGCATGCAATGTTATGTTTCCTAAAAACTTGTGTTTCTGCCCTGTGTTGCTTGTCTAAACTAATAACTATCACATCAGAAAGTTGTCCATCTATTATTTTTAAATAGCTAAACAAAACACATAATTTTGGAAGGTATGGAAAAGAAAAATAACTTCACTAGTAGTATGGGGCTCATTTTCCACATTTAAATATTGCCAAACAATGAAGCTATTAGGTACATTTTATTTCATTGAATTTGATCATGTTTGAATCCACTGGGAAACTTGCCCCAGTAGCTTGAAGACATGGACGGCTTCTCTGCTTGGATCCTAGAGCAGCCCTCAGAATATACAAGCTACACCCAGGAGGAGCTGCATCAGAATTATTTTCTCCACTTCATGTGTAAAAAAAAAGAGGAAAATAACATTTTACATATTTATCTGCAACTCTGGCTTCTTCTCTTGTGAAGTCATAAAACCACACAACATGCTTACATCACTGTCAAATTCAAAAACTATAAATAGGTCTATAACCTTTTGGTGCAAATTGGAATATGGGATTCTTTTGAAAAGACAGAAAGGAAAATGGAAAATTTATTACTCAAAAAATATACAGTGTCCCTTCTATACAGGCTTTGTAGCACCTATGGTCAACAGTAACTAAATGTGAAGTCAAAAAAAAAAGCCAAAGAATAATGATTTTTGGGTGAGGATATAAACAGCAGGAACAGATGAGCATTTAAAAAATAAAAAGCCTATTATATCCAAATGAAACAAAGAATGAGGATAAAAAATAATAAGCTGTATAAACATATCTGTCAGCAAAGCTGTTTCAGGACTGAATATTTCCCTCGTGAGATTGTCAGGAAGCCCAGGCACCCTCCAGGTTTAAAGCTTTCATCCCTGGGGTCTGAGCTATATTGGTTTCCTGTACAAAAGGAATCAAGACGAGAAGAAAATATTTGACCAACTGCCTCAGCAATCATACAACGTTTTATACTTTGTGGAGCGCCTGCCTAACACAACAAAACTGAGTATTGTTTCAGAGGACTAAAAGAGTCCAACCAATTATGTCCCTTCATGGGTACGGCTATACTAGCCTTTGATCACCAGCTCTAACTACCAGCAGTAAAGCAAACACAAATCTGCAGACAGCATCAATAAACCTTGCAGTGGGAGGGAACAGAGATAGTCTGTGGCCAGTTGTCTTTTTTTTTCCTTCCTCTCTCCTTACTTAAATCCTCATCAAAATTATCTACTGGTTGCCTTCTCTAACTCGTAGCAGTTTAAAAGCAAGAGAATGGTAACTTTGCTCATTCTTTAAAGCTAGTTGCATGGCATCAAGCTGAAAATTTAATTTTAAAAAAAGCACCATTTTCAGCAGAATTCTAACCAAGGCAAAATTCAGTCCCCTAATTACCTGGAATTCATCTGTGCTTTTATTAAATTCTGGTTTTGCACACAGGTAACACATGTATTCATGATCAAAGAGTTTGTAGAAACACTCTTCTCTCTACTTCACTGTTTGTTTGCTGTGTGGACTCTTTCCTGAAGATTTTCCTGCTAAACACAATCTAAACACTCCACATTTTCTGGCAATTTGTGCTATTATTTCACTATGATCTCACAGTGCAGGATTTAATCAGTGAAGAGGTCTGAGGTGAGTATTGCTCACCCAGTACTGTAACTTGGGCTTTTTGTTCCCACAGTGCAGAAGTTCAACAAAACAGACCTCCCATACCCAAGAAGCACATAGTCTTTTCGAGCTCAGAGGCACAGCTTCGGCGTAAAAACCACAGTGGTTTTCATCATGCAGAACAGACAGGTTTAAGGCACAGATCTGAACAAAATATTAGGAAAGGCAGTCTGGTCCAGCAGTTAAGCCACTAGCCTGGGATCTAGAAATCCTAGCTCTGTCCACATTGCCTGTGATAGAGTCTGTGCTGCTGGTGTCAACGCACAAAATCACATTGGCCTCAAGCAGCAGAAATACACAGGGCCTGGATGCCCATGAAATCATTTAGAATCAGGCAAAGTACCTTTGAGGATTCGGGTCTTGTTTATTTCACACTGCAGTAACTGTCCATAAAATGAAAGATAACATTTCCCTATCTCACCAAGTACACTGAATGCCCACTGTAACAAGGACACCTATCATGCCTGCTAAAGCAAGGTCCTGTACCACTTCAAAGAGGCATGAAGACAAAAATGAGCTTTCACATCAGCCTCATGCTGCACTTGTAGCCTGAAAGAGGCATGGACTAAGCAAAAGCACAAGGTTGCAACCTCACAGACCTGTGAAAAATTAAATAAAAACCAATTCTGTCACCCTTGTGTCTGTGGTCAGATATTTCTTAGTAACTAGTGGATGCTAACTGGGCTTTACGCCTGCTATCTGCTTTGTCTGCACATGATTCAGCTCCTGCCACTGCATAAAGCGCTCAATTTATTTAGCCGTGTCTCCCTAACTGGCAGAGCCAGTCCTCCCTTCCCTTCCAGCTTTGCTGCTTTAAACACTTCACAGTGCATTTCACTTGGGAGAAGCCCTGCTCCCATGGCTGGCTGGCAGGAACCCTGTCTCTCATGTGTAAATAAAGACAAGACAATGCTTTTTTAACCACATTTCCCAGAAAATAAGGATCTATTCAAAATTTTCCATGTTCTCTTCAGGTTAAAATGTTCATACTATTATTCAAAGTACTCTGTAACAACCATTTCAATCCAAAATTTAGGGTGGGAGAATCTGAAGGAAAGGGAGATAATTCTTACTTGCACTAATGCACTAAAACAGGAATAACATGACTTGGATTCAATTTTCAACTTACTATAAACTTCGCATATGTTCTCACTACATCTTCCCACTACTGTTCCTTTTGCACATACTCCAGATGATATGGCATCTTTTCTCTCATCATTTCTCTATATTATCTATTCAAAATATAATCTGAAGAATAACAAATTTCTTTCACTAGGAGGACCTACAGCTATTAGCACAAGAGCTTAGTGAAAAACATTACTATAACACAGCCACAGCTTTTTCACTTTAGTAGCACTACTTACATCTGGATGGAACAGTGTTACATGACAAATAGATGGTAAAAGCCAAATTACATGGGTAATAGCCAAAAAGACAACTCAAGCTTTATAATTTGCAATCTGCTAAACTCATGCCTTTACTTTTTTTTTTTTTAAATAGTCTGCATAAAAAACCCCTATGAGAAAAGAAAAAACAAAGCACTGAGGATAGAAAAGTCAAAGAAAAACCAAGTATAGAATGAAGCCTGAATAGAAATTAAAGCCAAGCCTTTATGTAGAAATGGAGTGGGTCATATAGTACCTATAGCAAGAAAAGCTGTATTTAATAATTACAGCTCTATAATAAATTGGCAACATAGTACATGTGTGAGCAAGACACAAGGTGAAATTGCATCTAATATGGTGATTCATACTTACTTGGAAAATCTGGTTGTTACTATACTAGTTGATGCCAGGCTACATTTTATTCAAACCAATAAAATATTTTGTGTAGTCTCTTGACCTTGCTAATTATCTAATTTACATTTAAGACAATAATGTTGCTTAGTAATTTAAAAAGGAAGTGTTACCACCCCGGAATGTTATCCCTGCATCTCCTCTGAAGAAACTTTAATCTGGAGAATGCTGCAAGTGAATGGGAGTTTGCTGCAACCCAGATCATAATTATCTCTCTTAATTGGTTGAGCTCTGGAGTGTTTAAGGCTTTACATATCAATTCTATCTGGTATGCTCAGAGAAGGCAAAACCTGGAGTTATCCCAAGTTACCCCATTCTGTGGAGGTTTGAGGAAAAGTAAAAGTCTCTCCCCTAAGCAGGCTTCAGGGTACCAGGATGCAATCTAGCAATGCACAGACACTTAACATCTTTTCATGGCCTTGCACTTAAAAGGCCAAACCCATCTTGATATTCTGGTCATCAAATGTCAGTACAGAACTCAAACAAACAGAAGCTGAAACCACTGTGCAACACCTTCAGCCAAATCTGACTGTACTAGAGACAGAAATTGCATGGGCTGGGAGAAAAAACTTTACAACTTGAAAATCATTTCATCTTTCCTACACTAATAAGCAAAGGAGATGAAAAATGCTAAATGATCTTCAGAAGAAGCTGCCTCTATCTATCTTCTACTATGGCATGAATAGACAACTCAAACAACTAAACACATGGAGATAGAGCTGAAGTGAGTAGGCTGGTTTTTCAACTTCATATTTTCCTTCCAGTCACTGTAAAATGTTGTGTTGAGTTTGGGTTTTGTATATATAATACAGTTGCTTCTATTCAAACAGCCTGTAAGAGACCACGGGTGCTTTCTTGCTAAATGTGAAACAGGTATAAAAACATATCAGAATGAGATAGACTCCCTAAATGTCATGTTTGGTGAGTATTACCATACTGATAGATACTCCATCAGCTGAGGCCACTTCCATCTGCAGCCTCTGTGTGTGCATGTAAGCTGAAAGCAGAAGCTGGCTCAGGCCACAGGGTGCATCAGGAATTACGAGTATCACTGGTTTACGCACTTCTGTTCAAACAGTCTCTTGTTTTGTCATCCATTTTCCCTGGGTGCAAAGCCACCCACCCCTACTCCATGCCACAGTCCAGTGCTGCATCATTTAAATCAGTGCAACTTTGTGGAGGGACATGTATAAATAAAACAGATTGGATCTGCAGATCTGAGTTGATAAGGGAAAAAAAAAGTTTTGCTGCTGGATATTTTTGTGCATGAAGGTCTTTAACCTGGATCATTTCAGCACAGCTCCACAAACGGCTGCATCATCACAACCAGAGCAGCAACAAACTGCAGCGCAGGAACTGCCATGAGCAGCAGGTGTGGGAAGTGGGAGTTTCTTAGAGTTTGTCTTGTGTCAAATCCAATTTATTTAACATCTAATTACATCCTTAGAGTTACCACAGAGTGGAGGAAGGAAACAATCATTAGTTTTTAAGCAAAGATCTAATGTAAATTATTTTATATTGCTTGTATTTACACAGGAAACAAGACCTGGACATACTGTACTCACTTTCTAGTTCTGTTCTGAATTGAACTAAGGGAATTGTTCCCTAAATGATTGCTGGGAGCCAACTGATCATAACTGATGAAATCCTCTCAAACTTGCCAATTCCTGAAATGTTTCCCATTTTTTCCCCAAATGACTCTGCATTCATCAGCAGTAAAGGACACCTGCAGTAGCTGATGCAGTGTGCCCCTCAACAGATGATACATAATAGGATGTGACCATGATCCTCACAAGAAGAGGACAGCAGTAAACTCCTTTAAAGCTTGTAGTTTACTCATTTTGCTTCTAAATGGTTCAACAATAAAGGATTGGCAGTACTGGTTAAAAAGGATATGAGCCCCTCCTGGTCTTCCCTCCTTCCCTCAGGGTTGCTGCCCAGTTGTGGGGTCTACATATATCTGCTTCTCAACTGCAGCTCACATCACAGAGTAATGACATCAAATAAGTGGTAGCTAAGTTAAAATGCCAGGCACTGGACAGTGGTGACCGAACAGCTGATACATACTAGGAGCAGATCATCATGGGAGTAATAAGGGCTTAGCCCTTTTGTAAAGGACATTGTGCAGTTCTCACTTCTATAGCTGCATTTTTTTCCCCAACTAACAGTCCAGATGATAAAAGAATGGGTCACCTTTCACTTGAAAAATGTAATATAGCTCAACTTACACTGGTTGACAAAGTTATGAACACCATATAGAAGATAAATGAGAAGCAACTGTTTACCTTATCTCAGATACAAGAAATAAGGAACAGACGGTGAATTAAGAGAACATAATTAAAATATTGGATAAGACAGAAACTCACTGCAATGGCTTGTTGCAGAGGCATTCAGGACAAGACTTTGTTGGTTCAGACAACCTCTTGTAGGATAAGTCCCTTGGTAAATACTATGGTCTGGAGACAACCACAGTGCAGAAGTCTGGTTTCCCTGAAGCTGCAAGGGTGTATCACATAGGGTGACACTATATGTGCCATGTTTCCTGCATCGTCTCCAAAGCTACTGTACCTGTTGGACAGAATATAGGGCAGAAGGTGTTAGAGGGACTTTTCATCAGGATCAGCGTGGCTCTTGTTTGTATCGCCACTGGTTGTGTTTGTCTGTCACATCTATGGAGACTGCAAACATTGTGCTGTTTTTCACTGGCGTGTACACAGAGCTAGGCACAGTGGTGCTACCATGATTGCAGCCTCCTGATATTACTGCAGGACAAACATGGTAATATTAACAATTAGGCTCAGTTATAAATTCCCCATCCAAATCACTGAGGTTGTATGCAGTATAAACTTTTCTGACACAGCTCGAGCTCTTCCCTCACTCTGAGATATGTTCCCACTCCCTCCCATGGACCACCACTAAGATATGATCTCCTGGGGATCAGGTTCATACAGTTCATTTCTTCTTTTTCAAGTTATTTTGGCTGGATCAGCTCCCTGAAACAGTGCAGCAGAGTTGCATGAGCATTGGTGCTGCTGTAGAAGGAGTAGTAATCACGCATTACTGCAGATTGAAGGTAAGGAATAGATAAAACTGATGCATAACCTAACCTGAAGCATATCCTGGTTCTTCACTAAAAGAGAAGGCTGTGGCCATCATGAACCCAAGGGGTTTTCTAAGCCACAGAATTTCATGGTCCCAGGCCCAGTGACTGTCATTCTGAACTTCTCTGCAAAAATTCAGAAAAGGCTCCATAAGGCTGTGGAGAGATGGGCAGATCAGAGTGTGTCACTGGGCACGTACTTGTCAGGCTGTGGCAGCCTCAGGCATTTACAAAGACAAGATCAACTGCCAGAAATTAACAGCTATGCACAGGAGCCCTCCTTCCAAACAACAAACAGTGGAGACTACATTTGGCCTCTGCAAATTAGATGTAGTGGTGTTCGTTCTCTGACACCTCCCATCACCATCATCTCATGTGCTGCTCCTTTGCACAAGGGATTGTGCCTGTGGGGCCTGGGTGCGGGAGCCAACTGGAAGCATTTGCTGTGCAGAGGTTCACGTTACATACCAAAGTGATCAGCAAGACACCAAAGGAAACACATTTACCTCAGATATCTTTGGCAATTCATGTTACTGCCAAGTGTGCTCCAGGCTCCAAATACAACTCTCTTGTCTGCAAAGCCTTCCCATGGCCCTAGCACACCAGTTGCCCAAAAAGAAAATCGGATATAATTTTACTGATAGGCTTCTCTGCTCAGAAAAGCTTTTCAATTTTCATACGTACATGAATTCTTTTGGTTCTCAAAATGTACCTTGCAGCAGAAATAGCTGTCAAGAGTAGAGAGCAATGAAAAGCTGTGAGTAATACCAGGCTACATTCACCAAAACACTTGGAGCAATTTAAGGAAAGGATCCAGTGCAAGGACTTCTTCCTTCAAACAGAGTTGGTCCCAAGTAACACCTCAAGACATTAGAAAAATTTGCCAAAAACATTGCCAAAACAGTCACATGATCAGAACAAGAAGAAATAAATAAGTCTCTTGGGACAAAAAGCTCATCTCCTGCCTCCAGGTAGTCTATCTGAGCAGTTTCCTAATGGAAACACACACAGCAGAAAGTGTAAGGTTCAGCAGGCAGGCTTTGGAGATCGGGAACTAAGAGGTCAACAGCAAAGGGCTGCGATGACTTTCTCCAGGGCACCTCTTGAACTATCCACCCATTAAATCTTAAGCTAGCTTTCTATTTTAACTGATTTACATTTGTTTTACTTGCTAATGAACCTACCTAAAGTGGTTTGTAAACCCTGGGAGGATTCCCCAGCTGTCTTGTCTCATGCTCTTTTATGAGCTCAGGGACAAAAGGAGACCTAGAATTTGGCCATCACTTGTATTTCAACAACTATCGATCACGCTATTTCATATCACAGAAAATGTTTCACATCGTTAAAATATTCCCCCTCAAACAACTCAGGTTTAATTTCTCTCATGAGAAAAAAAAAAAAAAGATTAATAGTCAAAGAATCACTACCATGTTTCTTCAAATCCAAACATTGTCAGATCAGACACTGGCACAAGTTCAGACCTAACGTTTGTGAGGCTGGATTAAGGCAGAGCCCCAGCCCTAAAACACAAGGAAAGAACAGGTCTGCATCTCCATGCTCTGTTTTTCTGGAAGCCAATGCCTTTCCTATTGTGTGTGTTTCTTAAAGGTAACAGGTTAGGCATTTTCCAATGTAACAGGAGGGTGCTGGAGCACAGCACTCCCAGGAATCACAGCCAAGCAGAACAGAGACCACCAAGTTGTGGGCCAACCAGGAAGGCAGAGAAGGAAGAAATGTAAAGAACCAGAGAAGGCTGAGAGCTGCAGGGAAAGCTATTTGTACAAGTCTCGCAATGCCTCAGAATGGGTGCTGGGAGCCACTGGCAAGCAGCTGTTGTATTAGCCAGTAAGCAACACTTTGTTTTCCTACTCAAAATGATGATTTGAAGAGAGCTCCAGCTCCTATAGCCCTGAGGACTATCTGTTCAATACTCAATCTGAAAGTTGCCCTTCTGCCCCTGCCACCTCATGTGTGTGACAATCAGTACAGTGCTATGAAATGTGGTACGGGGACAGCGCTTGTGGAGACAGGCCCAGGCATTTTTAATCGCAGTGTTGTCTGAAGCTGCTCAAAGCAGATTATATATGCAAACATAAAAATGCCTGGGGTGAAATCCTGGCTCTCTCACATTAATGGCACCCGTGTTCAAAGGATTGCTGGAGCTTTGCACAAAAAGAGGACCAGTTTGGGCCATTGGGAAGTTATTTCTGCCTATGGTCCCCAGATTACTTGTCCCTGCCTAAATCATGGGTAAATAGTATCCAGCAAAACATCAGACAACTGAGACACTTAGGTCTACAAGCTGGCCTGCAACCTCCACCAGAACAGTTGTAGAACTTCAGGAAAGGTTGACAACAACTGAGACCCTGTTGACACTCAGTTGTCAGCTTCCCACTATCTCTTTTAACATCATTTGAACCCTGTCCCACTGCTGAAACCATGTGGAAATGTTAGAGATTGAGAGCCCTGCAGCAAAGTCAAACTCATGTACCTGTGATGTTGAGCACTGGGAGTTACTACCTGCAGGGGTAGTCTGTCACCCCCCTCACTCCAATGGGACCCATGGGAGTCCTCTGTGCTTCTCCAGAAGCAACAAAATCAAATATAGTATTGAACTGTCACTCCACCATGGTCCTGAGCACTTCAGGAATTTATTTCTTGTATCAGGAAGCACAGAGAAAGTTCTCTTAATGTGTGTGGACTTTAGAGAAAAAAACAACTTTGGTTTTCTCATTTTTCTTGTACTTCAGTTAGTCACAATTTGCTTTCATCCCGTAGAAATCCAAGAGTGACAGTGTCATAGAAAGCACATAGGCCCAGGGGAAGGTGACTTTAAAGTGCTATTTAGTTTGCCTGAGCTCAGACAAAGCAGAAAATGGAAAGGAATGTGTTAAGCAGAAAAGAACAGATCATTTTAGCATCTGTAGAGAGGTGTAAGAAAACGCTGAAGGGTCCCCATTGAGACTGTCACTCTAAAGTCCTCTCTAACAAAACTTAAGAAAAACTTCAGGATCCTTGGAAAAGAATATCAATATATATCATGCATTTTATAGAAAAACTCAGTTAAACTGATCTGCCAGACTCAACAGTCCCATTGGGCTCTATGTTCAGATTTTGTAGATACTTCAACACAGATTTAATCAATTTCCGGCTTCAAGACACACCAATCTTTTAGGAAGGCTTAAATGTGAAGACTATGTGGCCTATGCCTGGGTAATTCAGTCATCAATCCCTTCACAAAGATGCAAACATACCACATGTTTGCGGTACATTTGCTTTATCCTGTAATGTCTGCAATCAAGGATGACCACAGAAGGCATGCCAGGCATTTCCATCCAGCTGCTAAATCTGAACCATTTTGCTTATAGAGAATCTGCCAGTTATAAAAATAACTTAATTCCAGGTGGTTAGCAGTGGGTTGGGGGAGGGTGGAGGGAGGGGATCAACAGAGTATTAGTACTGCTGTCCACACAAAAACATTGTGTTTTAGCCAAGGACATTAAAAAAAAAAAAAAGAGACGGATGACATATGAGAAACACCTACGACTTTCTGTGCATGATCCCCTGAATGTATTGCTCCAGCTGATCTGAATTATATCTTGCATTTGCAGCTTTATTTCAAAAGGCATTTATAATTAAAAGAAGAAAAATCTGAAGTAAGAGCCTTCATTTCCATAGAGTCCTCCTGTGAATAAAGACTGTTTCTTCTTTTGAGGAAAGAAAAATCACAGTGCTAATACTAATAACATGTGAAGGCTAACAGCCAGATCAGGTCAGAGCAGACCTCTTGCTAACCTGATGAACTTTGCAAATGTTACTAGACTTTTGCAAAGTCCAAGTTTTGCTAAAGCCACAGCAGTATCTGAGGAGATTCTTATACTCTGAAGTTGCTACAAATGACTACATCAAAGAAAGCTGTATGGCATCTGGCTCTTCCTGATGTCTCTATCCTAAACGCTCCATTATTCAGTTATACCAATAAATATCACAACTAAGTTCAAAGAGTATTGAAGATGGACTAGTTTATTAAAATGAACAAAAATGTATGTTTATTTTTTGAAATTTAAGGGCTATCCATTGAAGCATGACCAATGCAAAAATATGCGGTTCATTCTTTCTCTGACACATCCTGGGCTGAGAGAGGTTTTTCTGATGCTCTGTTCCAGTAGGAAAGCTGCTAGCTGTTTGAAGGGTGATGCTGCAATGCCTGATGTCTTCAACTGTCATTTCACAGTCTTAGATGGCAAGTTAGTACCAATAGGCCTGGTTTATCTAGGTAGAGCTAACCCCAACCCACAGACTGCCCCATCATAGTCATGCTGCACTGCACCAGAGCACCTAAGGAAGGGTAGAGAGCCTCCTGCATCTCTCTCTGCAGCCAAGCCAGGCCTGAACCACTTGCACCTTTTCTGCCAAAGACCACACAGAGCTGCAAATGCAGCACAGAAGTATTGGAAAGGATGTCAATAACACCACGTGCAAGCTGGGAAGGTGTGAAAGGGGTATCCCAGAGTCTCACACACGTCTGAACTTCCACAATCTACTGTCTACAGAATTTTAATACTTGGAAAATTGTTTGACCTTACATTGTGAGCAAAGAAACCCCTCCAAGTAAAGCAATATGTTCATTCTCTGCTAACATTAGCTATATGTCTTGAACAAAAGAGGTCAACAAGAAAAAACCATGCAAGCTGGGGGTGAAATGATGAGAGAAAAAGACATAAAGGCAAAAAACTTAAGGGTAAAATCTCTAACCTTCTTTCTCTACTAAAGGAAAAACTTTCCTCTATTCATACTACTTATTACTGTTATTCATTAGAAACCTGATTGTTCAAACTCACTGAAGCTGTGAACACACTAGGAAATGCAAACTTTCTCATTCATACTTTCAATAATTTAGAACATAATTCTCTGCCCAAATTCTTGGGCCACTTTGTGAGGCAAAGGTCTCAGCCCTGACCTCCAGCACAACACAACTAAAAGGAACTTGGCTAGCTGATATGAAACAGAATTCCCAAAATGCTTGTCACATGAGCCTTAGTAAAGCCATGAGAAATGCTTTTTAGAACCAAAATAAATGAGAACCCTGGAGTACCCAAAAGTCCAATCAAAAGGAAATTACTCTATGATTAACACCTTTTCATCATATTCTGCAGACACAGTGTTTCTTCTTCAGGAGGATGGTGCTTTCATGATGGTTATTGGGAGACTGGGAATAAATCTCCCCTCACGTTGATCATTTGGTTGTGTGTGCCCCCCGGTAAGTTGATACAACCTTTGCCTTTACCATGCCAGAGTGACTTGCATCAGTGCATTCAACAGCATGGCCAACACCCATCATGTGTGCTTTGCTGTCCCTCTGAATTAATTTGGGAGTCCTGCACGTACACTGTAATCTCATGTTTTAGCACACATACCACTAGCTGTTTATGATAATGACAGGCAATAGTGCAACTTCTGCTAAAAGCAGTTTCTTTTTCATAGTGCCACACTAAGACCCTCCTAGGGAGGTTACATGTCAGAGTTGAGTCACTCTCACAGTTGATCATTGCCTAGAGTAGCATGTCCTGTGCTCCAGCCCTGCCCTTTCTTCTCTCCATACCAGTCACACTAACATACCCTTTCTCTTGCACCAAACTATTGTTCATCAGAGCCTTCACTGAGCTGATTCAGTTCATTAACCCAGGAGCAAACAATTCACTTTTTTGTCACGTTAGTTTTCTTCCAGGCCAGCGAGTTGAATCCGTTTCACTCAGCACCTGATGAGCACTAGATTTGCTCCCAGCCAGGGGGAGAAGGCAACCAGGAGAAGGGAACAGGAGCAATAAGATGAGGATGGGGCATTGGATGTGCCCAGTACAACATGAGACATCATCAGCTGTAACACGTCACTTTACCCTTCAGCAACCTGACCCTGACTGGAAAGAATTTCTTTGCAGCCAAGGAGTGAAACCACCAGCTGCAGCTCTCCTCCTTGAGCTTTCAGCAGTCTAACACAAACCCTTACGCCAGGCCAGTAAGGATCCTGAAAGTCAACAGGGAGACTCCGAACCTAACCTAATACCCTATGGAAAGCCAGGGCAAAAGTAAGTTTGGTGCATTCATGCCAGCTGCTGGTATTGAAGAAATGCACACTGCAGCTTTTGGTGTTTCCCAATGGCTAATAGTTTTAAGATTGCTTGTATTGACTAGATATTTCATCACCTGCAACCAACTTGGAAAAAAAACAGACTTGTCTGCACAGAGTGAGTGACAGAGAAGATACTAGAAAGGCAAAAGTTTGCCATATTCTTAATCCTAAAGGTCTTCCTCTTTCTATGGTTATTGCAGATCATCTACCACTCCTTGATTACTCCTGCTCCTTGCCAGCTTTTTACATAACTTCTTCCTATTTGCCTGCCTCCTTATGCATGGAGACCCTCCATAAATATCTGGACAGTTGTCATAGCCTGTTTCTTTTAAAAAGCCTCTAAGAGCATTCCTCTACCATACATGTTTACAAAAAATCAACTACTCATTAATAGTAAGGAAGCAAAAAGCTAACACTTCTATGTTTGTAGTTGCACATGAATATGTATCAAATGTATATATACTGAAATATGTATTTAATATCACTGCTTCACCTCCTCCCCCATTCATTGTATGCCAGGGCATCTATCTAATTGCACTGGAGCTTAATTCCTATGACTTATTGGGAAATCTCATTTTAAGGTGCAACGCTTTAATACACTGGAGGTTTGTCTACTTCCATTTATTCACACAAAAAAACCCATACATCACTGAATCTGACTCTGTGTGAGCTAACACTCCCTTCTAACTATGAAAGCAATTTGTTACTTTTCATCTAACAATAGCTACAAGGGAAAAGTTCCTTCTCCACAGCTGTTTCTTGAAAACCTACCAGTACGCCACAATGACTGACAAACCTTTCAATAGAGTAGGTTGGACACTTATTCATCATGAATTGATACAAGCCCTTGATAACCTGATAAAAGGATGCAGTTGACTGCTTTGTAAAACAGCCAGGATTTCAAAGGCTGTGTAAAACAGTGGATATCATAGTATTTAACCTGTTTTCTCAAAAGCAGAGTTAATCTGCATAACTCATTTGTTCAGTGATACTCATCTACATACTAGCCTTACACACACAATCTGACCTCCATTGCTTGTGACTTCCCAGCCAAAGTGAATAGGTGAAATTCATATAGCAGTTAAAGCTTATACAAGCAGCTCCCTTGAAACCTTTCTCTGCCACCACCACAACATTCGTGATACCATCAGGACCAGGTAGAGTTACCACCTATAACAGAAACTTTTCCGAAAACCACTCTTGCCACCTTCCAGCCCTGCAATGAACTGAAATACCACTGCTGTGCAGGGGAAACCCCCACAGCTCTGAAAATTATGGAGGAGGAAAGCAGACAGGTCCCTTTAGGTGGTAAAAGAGGTTATGGTTTCCTCCCAATAACAGTTACCGTATCCTTTGATATTCTATCTACTTCATCATTTTCCCCGGTATTGCAGAATAGCAGCTGTAATAATACAGAGCCCATCTTCTGCACGGCCTGTCACTGTGTGGAGGGAGATGGGTGAGGATGGAGGAAACACTTGTTGGGAGCCTTCAGCTTGCCTCAGCTAGGAGGCAAAAGATGAGTCACCACCTGACCCAGGAGCCGGGGGTCACCCCCTCCGGGGAGTCACCACTGTTGTTCAGTCCACCCACAGCTAATCCCTAGTGAGCAGCTCTCACTAAAAGATTTCTTTATCCCCTTGGCTGAAAAAAATACAACAGAGTTAACAAGCCCAGTAAAAATCCATGACTCAGGCAAATCTTTAAGGATCAAGCGGGGGGTGGGGGGGGTAACATAAACTAATCCGAGTCTCCAAAACATCTTTTGCCAAAGCCTTTTAAAAAACCAAAAACTTCACTAGGGTCTCCTCGTTAGTGGCGATTACAGGGAAGGCATTTCTTTCTTTCTTAACTAAGAGTCTCTTCTCAACAACACAAACAAGGGTGCCCATTGACATGGTGCAGTGCTTTCTAATCCATCTGACCAGCTGGCTTTGTATGTCTTTTATACATACTGCAGGAGAAAAAAGAAAGGCTTCTCAGGGAGAAGAGCTTCCATCTCCTCAGCAGAAACACTGGTTTTACTGCTGGATGGCCTGCACTGTTCCTGAGGAACAGATAGAAATTTTTATTTGACAGAAACAGTTACAGCACGTGGTTTTGAATATCAGTAGTGACTCACAGAAGTTATAAATCATCTTTTCCTTTTTTTTTTCCCCCCCTGAGAAAATTATAAACATCTTAGATGTTGGTTCTGCCACTAGTATCCAAATCTGAAAAAATCAACCCAGGTTTCCTGTGGTTAAAATAAAAGCATTAGTGATGTCACTGTATTTCAGTAGATGCCTCATAAATGAGCATGAGGACAACATAGAGCAGTATATAGACATCAGAGAGCAAAAGGTACATAAGGAAGGGCCTGTATGGACCTGTGAATGGCCTGCAATATCAGCCCACAGTGCTCATTTTCGAGGTCAAATTCTGGAGTCAGATGTGGGAGAGATGAACCTTCAGCTGCTGTTATCCTTCCAGTGGTTTCTAGCTTGGGCCAGCACTGATACAACAGCTCAGTGCTGCAGAAAGCCAGTACTTCCCTCCATCCTCTCGTCCCTGCCATGTGGCCCAGTCTGCTCCCAAGGGCACCGTCTCTGGCATTCATTTTCCCATTCACAGAGCCAATAATAGCCAAAAACTCAACCAACCAACAAAGCAGCCAAGAAAAAAGAAGAGCTGGCAGTATCATAATAGCAGGAATAAACATGGATGTGGGGGCATGATCCTCCCCTTTTTTTAGCATCCCTATTCTGTTTTGGCTCAAGCTACCTTACAACACCGCACCCTGGGATGTATCTTTACCTTCCCACTCCAAGACCTTAGTCTGTGATCACTTTCTTTTCTCAAAGTAGTGCCTCCAGAAAGCATTTTGACTGTTGGCTTTCCTGTTCTATCCTACTGTTCACACATGTTCTCTTTTTTCTTCTTTTCAAACAACATATAAACTATAGCAACAGTGTCAGACACAGTACAGCTATTTTCACTAAATAGTAATTCTTGTAAAAATAAAATTTACATTTTACTTCCAAAACTTTTAAATGTATTAATGTGTCATGAGCTTCTACATAGCACATTTCAAACGCAAGGACATTCACTGAAGGCTGGTACAGAATCCTGAACATGCCTGAGGAAAATAAATTTGAAATTTTACACTGGACAACATAGCTTTTCCACACATACCTTCTACTCAGCTAGCTTCAGTTGTCTGAATTTTTTTATGGACTTCAGCATTTTTGTTGCTTTGTATGATTCACATCAAATAACCTGAGTATTGTCTCCCTTGTTGTCTCACTTGCACCTCATTTTATTATGGCCTTTTAACCTCATGTCCTTTTATCCAAAGAAGTTGTCTCCATTTTGCTTTCACATCTGAGAGCAGAAAGGTTTCCAAACCATCATTTCCCCAGAAAAACTCTGGGCTCTATCCCTAATCTGAGGGACACAGGTGTAGGTGTTGTCAGAGGCAGTGCCAGGAGGGCTGCAGCAGTGCAGAGCCCCGTTAGAGCAGGTGTGAGATGAGGTTTGGAGTCAATGGTTCACTGTTTTGTCAAATGCTGTTGGGATTCGCAGCTGTGTTTTGACCAGCTTCCATAACCTCATGCCTACATGGGAGCCCTTCTCAGGCACAGCTTCCACTGAGCCCCCAAAACAGTACTAAGCCTTTGACAGTGCACACTTGGCAGGTCTATTGCAAACAGCTTTTATGAGCTCCAAATATGTGAGTCTGAGCTCACTTCTTTCCCCTCCCTTCATGTCAGAAATATTTCCATCTGCCTGCTTGTGAAGGATGTTTTCTAAAGCAATATATATTCAGATGTTTGGGTTACATCTGTAAGGACTATTCTACCCTAACATTAAAAACAACACAGAAAACTGTTTTGAAAGATGCTAGCAAAGGATATGTTAACCTTATGAGCAAAAACTCATGTGTTTTCAAAGCATATACAAGCATATCTATAAGAAAACAATTGGAAGGCATGACTGAGAACCAGCATTTAGTCCTAGAAACTTTGAAAAATAGTCATTGTTGTGATGATCCCAATCCTTTCCAGAGTTGACATCTCCAAGGGTAAAGTCACTTAACCTTATGCAATGTGGGAGTGAAACAACATGGGGAAGCACTGCACCAGACAGACTAGGCGAAGGTATACATCTACTAGGAGCACTTTAGCTATTTTTCCTCTTAACTCAGTTTCCGCTCAAAGCTGTAAGCACAGGAAGCAAAGGGTTGGGTATACTTAAGGCTTTTTAAATATAACTAGGCTGCTTCATTTTTCACATGTTTCATTTGCTGGGGCTTTGCAATTTGTGTCCAACCTCCCCACAGTGAAGTCCTCAGTCAAGTCAAACCTGTTTGCCATTTGTGTGTGTGAGTGCCCTTAGACCCAAACACAGCCAACAGTTTAGAGTAAATAGACCTACCCAGGGAGGAGTTAGAATTTGAACTGCAAATCATAGGTGTCCCAAACTATTACTCCCTCTCCAGGTGAGGGAACACAGCAATATTTCTGGTGTCTAAGCAAATCTCTCTGCAGCAGTTTGAAAGACGGGAGGTTGGTCTTTTTTCATCATGGACAGGGCAGTGCCTTAGAGAGATTCATCAACAAAAAAAACCTGCTCAGCTAACTAGTCTGCTCCTTTTGCTTACCTACTGCTGATTTGTTGAGCTAATATTTTAAGAACAGTGGGTACATCCTGGAACCACCCTCCTACCTCAGTGATTATGTCTAAATTGTTCTGCTGAGTATCTTACATAAGACTTGCATAAGTAATGAATTCTGCTCCCGGTAAATTTGGTTGCTCTAGCTAATGAGGAGTACCACATGGTGAACTTCCCAGACTGCAGAGCTGCACAATGACCAAAATTGCACTGCTTTACACAGCGCTCATCCTTCTTTAGCACAAGACTGACCTTTCAAAGAAGATTAAGCCTAGACAAACAATTGAAAATCCTGAGCAAGCTCAGACCTGGCAACAAAGAAACACTAGCACAAATAAATCACCAAGGGGAAAGAAAATGGTAGGAATAAATAAGGGAGAGTGATAATCACTCTTCATCTCAGGGGTTTTGTTATGGAGCACTAAGATCTCCTCCCTCCATCTCCCCACCACCACTGGTTTAGGGATGCTGAGATTTGGATGTGTGAACTTATCTGCTACATATGCATGTTCTACTTACACCCAGTAGTCCACTCACCTCTTAACCACACCATTTGAAATGTAAATGACAGGTCTCAGATAAAGGCTACCTATTTGCGGGAAGAGTGTGTCCCATGCAAGACTTGCACATCCTGCTCCCCACAGGAAAACACCTCTCTTTTGGATTAATTTAGAAGATTTCTCTGAAGACAGGTCAGAGTGGTGGAGGTGAAGGAGGGCCAGCTACATAACTGGTGTGGCAGGGTATCAATTCCAGGCTGTAAACTAGAAGAGTAACTTCAGAAAACTCCATTGAAACACTAAGTATTTCTCATGATTCTATCTTTGCTGTCTCTTCCTATAGCCCAAAGATTCAGGCCTTGTATCCAGAGGAATGGAAAAAGATAACGTGCACAAAATACAAGGCCCACATTTGTCACACACATCTTGTTATTCATAAATGAGAACCCATGGCAAATTAAAATAGATTAAAAAATTATACCAGCCAAAGATACTTTGAGAATCACATAGATGATATGCATGACATTCTATATCAGAAAGTATATACAGTATTATTTAAAACTTAGACTAAATCTGTAAGAAAGGTGGTCAACATGACTAAAAGTAAAAAAAAAAAAAGAGAAAAACAAGAAAAACAACAACCAACCCAACACCCTCCACCCAAAAAAAAAAAAGAATCCACAAAAAAACAACCACCCACAAAACTCACAGTGGTTGGGAAATACACTAATCAAGGTGGATGGTGCAACCATCATTTGCCTCCCTTGTCATTATGAGGTAGTCCTTATTACACGATCATACACTGGTTTTGCCTAGACTCCTGCCTCATTCACTGTATAATTATAATCAAAATGAAGGTAAACATTTTAATGCTAAGTGTCTTGGAAGCTTAATCCAGAAGTCACTACAGCTTTGCTTATAAGACATATAGCATATGTTTCCATCTACACTGAAACACAATCAGAGCTAAAAAGCCTGTGTTAAGCATCAAGTATTTTATTTGGTGTGATAGGCCTGGTTATATAACAGGAGTCCAACCTGGGAGAGAAGCGAACTTTGGATCCCGATTCACTTGTTGTCAGCAGGTGCTATGTTGTGTTGTGACCTGTTCCAGCCACACCTATAATCACACAGCGAGCTACAGGTAACTCCTGAGATTGTCTTTTATCTTTAATCGCTTCCTGTTCACACTTCACTCTGCCAACACCTCCTGTCAGGATTATTGCTGTTTATTTCCCATGAATATCTAAGAATATCATTCATCCCAGCAATAAATGTTTCCATGCAGTGAGACATGCTTCAGAAGTGACCTGCAGTATTTCCTAAAAGGTTACTTGACTGACTTGCTCATTGGGAAAGTAAACAGGAATACCTACATTGTCTATCATAAAAAGCAACAGTACTAAGCAGGCAGAGATCATTGAAGCAGTTATTCCAGTGTAGTTCTCTAGAAATGAAAGTCTCATACACAGATTAAATCATCTACTAGTACCATCAATACTATGGGTCTGATCTTGAAAACTTCTTAGTCAGATTGAATTGTTTCCTCTTACAAATACTCTGATGAGACACAGTTGCAGATTTAGATAAGCTTCATTGCTCACCAACTACTCAGACCCAAGATTTCTAAGAGATGCTGGGTTTATTTAGTTTATGATCCTAACTGCACAGTGCAACAACTGAGTCATACCACAGCCTCTTAGAAGTCCACATCTCTCTCTTTCCCAGCTACACATAACAATACCCAAGCGGTCAGCCTAACCACTTTAAAGATAGAAAGGAAGAGCCTGTTAACTAACTTTTCTTTCATGAAGACCTGCAGGTGTCAGTAGTGATAAGTCCCATCATCTTTACTACATCCCACCACACAACTGACACAATAGATGAACATAACTGACCTTCTAGAAGCGTTGACAAACACTTTAACATACCAGAATCTGTTTGGGAGGCCATATGGCAAGCCCATATCAGGTTATTCACCCATCTGAAAACAAGCAATTTTTACCACAGAGAGAAATAATACAAAAGTGAGGGCACGCTAAATGAAACTATCAGAAGGTTACTCCGAAACAAAGATAAAAAAGACTGTTTCTTGCACTAGTTATTACTCGGCTATAGAGCACATTGCCAGAGGATACTACAGACATCCGGGTTGAAAAGGGTCCAAAAGCAATTGCACGAAGCCATCTGAGAGCTACTAACCTCAAGGATACCACCTGTGCCTCCAGACTCCAACACATTACTGAAAACTGTGAGAGTACACTAAAAAAAACATCACTAAGTCTGTCCTGCTCTTTCAGCTCATTACTGACCACTGTCAAGACAGGACAACAGAAGATGTTCTCACATTGTTAATATTGCATTCCCTATTAGGCAAAGATTTTCAAGTAGAGCTTGGCTTTCCACCATTCTTTGTATGCCTCCTGTCCCTGATGGAGCAGATAGAACTGTGATAACTTCAGATCTGCTGCCTCTGCAAAGGACTGCCAACAAATAGCAGCAAAATGACAGACGCCGGACACGTAAGAGCTTGCAGGTCTCAGCATTCAGCCCCTGCTCAACATCTCCATTGGTCCCACAGAGTCCAAAAAGTGAGAATTACTCTGCATCTTCCATTTCACACACTCTTTCTCTCATTCTTGCTCTCAAATCACAGTCTTGCCTCTGAGCAGACTCATCTGCACCCCAGGATGACAAAAGTAACACTTCAGCCTTACAGTGGTCATGGACACTTCCCAGTGTTGCTCTTTTCTCCTTCTGTTTAAAAATGTCCTACTTCATATTCACTGCAACCTGAAGTGTTTTTCACTGCTGCATGGAGCTTCCCCTACTACCGTTAAACACTTTCATAATTAAGACTTCTCTGCTTGAGTCAACTGAAAGCTACTGAAAATGTCAAGTATTTTAAAACTAACTATTTCCAGAAATAGCCACATTGCTTTCAGACAATCTTACTTCTGGCAGGCACACTTTGAATGCAGAAACTAAAGCAATTTCTAAGTCTCTGTCTGTCCTCAATACCCATTGGTATCTGATACCAATATCCTTCTTTGTCTCTGTCTACTCAACCGGAGTCTGTCCTGAGGAGCCCCGTGCCCCTGAGGCCCCAGAGGAAGCCAGGACAAGGGAGAAGTTTGCCTCGGTTGATGAGGACTGGGTTAGGGAGCAATTAAGCAATCTGGACATCCATAAATCCATGGGTCCAGATAGGATGCACCCACGGGTGCTGAGGGAGCTGGCTGAGGTCATTGCTGGACCACTCTCCATCATCTTTGCCAAGTCTTGGGAAACGGGAGAGGTGCCTGAGGACTGGAGGAAAGCAAATGTCACTCCAGTCTTCAAAAAGGGCAAGAAGGAGGACCCGGGTAACTACAGACCGGTCAGCCTCACCTCCATCCCTGGGAAAGTGATGGAACACCTTATCCATGGTGCCATCTCAAGGCATATCAAGGATAAGAGGGTCATTAGGGGCAGTCAACATGGCTTCACCAAGGGGAAGTCGTGCTTGACCAACCTCATAGCCTTTTATGAGGATATAACGAGGTGGATGGATGATGGCAGAGCGGTGGATGTGGTCTACCTTGACTTCAGTAAAGCCTTTGACAAGGTCTCCCACAGCATCCTCACAGCTAAACTGAGGAAGTGTGGACTGGACGAACGGGTAGTGAGGTGGACTACGAACTGGCTGAAGGAAAGAAGCCAGAGAGTCGTGGTCAACGGGGCAGAGTCCAGTTGGAGGCCTGTAACTAGTGGAGTGCCCCAAGGGTCAGTACTGGGGCCAGTATTATTCAATATATTCATCAATGACTTAGATGAGGGAGTTGAGTGTACTATCAGCAAATTTGCTGACGACACCAAGCTGGGAGGAGTGGCTGACACACCAGAGGGCTGTGCTGCCATCCAGCGAGACCTGGACAGGCTGGAGAGTTGGGCGGGGAAAAATTTAATGAAATATAACAAGGGAAAGTGCAGAGTCCTGCATCTGGGCAGGAACAACCCCAGGTTCCAGTATAAATTGGGGAATGACCTATTAGAGAGCAGTGTAGGGGAAAGGGACCTGGGGGTCCTGGTGGACAGCAGGATGACCATGAGCCAGCACTGTGCCCTTGT
This sequence comes from Brachypteracias leptosomus, assembly GCA_013401335.1. NCBI lineage: Eukaryota > Metazoa > Chordata > Aves > Coraciiformes > Brachypteraciidae > Brachypteracias > Brachypteracias leptosomus. The sequence continues at coordinate 215,113 of VYZX01014705.1, forward strand.
GGCCAAGAAGGCCAATGGCATCCTGGGGTGTATTAGAAGGGGGGTGGTTAGTAGGTCGAGAGAGGTTCTCCTGCCCCTCTACTCTGCCCTGGTGAGACCTCATCTGGAATATTGTGTCCAGTTCTGGGCCCCTCAGTTCAAGAAGGACAGGGAACTGCTGGAGAGAGTCCAGCGTAGGGCTACAAAGATGATTAAGGGAGTGGAGCATCTCCCTTATGAGGAAAGGCTGAGGGAGCTGGGTCTCTTTAGCTTGCAGAAGAGGAGACTAAGGGGAGACCTCATTAATGTTTATAAATATATAAAGGGGGAGTGTCACAAAGATGGAGCCAGGCTCTTCTCGGTGACAAACAATGGTAAGACAAGGGGTAACGGGTACAAACTGGAACACAGGAGGTTCCACTTAAATATGAGAAGAAACTTCTCAGTGAGGGTAACAGGACACTGGAACGGGCTGCCCAGGGAGGTTGTGGAGTCTGCTTCTCTGGAGATATTCAAAACCCGTCTGGACATGTTCCTGTGTAACCTCATCTAGGTGATCCTGCTCCGGCAGGGGGATTGGACTAGATGATCTTTTGAGGTCCCTTCCAATCCCTGACATTCTGTGATTCTGTGATAACACTGGTTTCTGCATAACTCAATAATGAGCTGCAATTATACCTTTAAGAGGCTTTCAAGGGGCCAGTCCTCTCCCTATGACATTTGTGTATAAACTGACTATATTCTGCCTTATCCCATGAAAAAATGTACTTAACATTTACTTTCAATGACTCTGTCTTCCTTATGGTCTTTCCATTTTGTGATGGGGATCAGCATTTTACATATGCAAGAAATATGGAGAGCTACATGAAGGATCAAAATTGAGAGTCCTGTCACATTGTATGGATTGATTTGTCACAGACCTCAGGGACCTTCAGGCTCCACACTACCTAATACCTTATTTGTGCCATTGATCCTCCTACCCCTTCACCATAAATTATGACAACTTCATCTGTGGGTGAAAAACCAAGCACGTTCAGTTCTTCATTCTTAAGAAAAATCTTAGACAGCACCTAGGAGGCAACTTCACAGCTTTAAGTAAAACAGTATTTATTTTTGTAATAAGTCTAACCACAGTCCAAGTTTAGCACGTTGCCTATTTACCCTTACTTCATAAGTGACATTGGCATTCTCTTTATCACTACACCACAAACAAAAGACATTAAAAAGTTTGCCATATCCTGTAAATTACAAAACATTGTTCTCTAGTCAAATCATTTGTCTAGTTGAGGAGCAGCTGCCTACAGCTGATTTATACACAAGAAAGAGATATCAAACTTTGCTAGTACTCAGAGAAACAGAAAAAGGATGGCCAGCTACTTTAGAAGAGCATCACTCATTGATCACTTAGATCACAGTGGTGGTTCTTCTGGATTGGTATTGAAGCAAGCAGCTATCTGCAAACCAAGTATGGAGAACCAGGATGAATCAGAGTATGCCAAGCATTCTTTAACAGAAGCCAGCCAGTCAAGAGGATTCCAAACTGGAGTCTTTTTTCTTAAGCTTCCCTCTAGGAAGGATTTTATAAAATGGTAGGAACTCAGTAAAGCTTGGAGCTTTAACTTCTCATGATGTAATATATCTACAGAGTTTTTTTAAGATTGCAAGTATTTGAACCTGTAGGAAAAAAGACTGCCAGCAACAATATTGTCAGCTTTTGCCTGGTTGATTGGTCCAATATTTTGGTAGACATGTTTGACTTCCTCAGTGTACTTCCTATCTTGTCTCATGCAACAGGAGTTTGAAAACCCAGAATGCTTAATGGTTTACTTTAACTTATGTCAACAAGATATACAAACGGTGCCCTGGGAACAGAACAAAATCAATTCTTTCCACATGAACACTTCTTTCTTTAGATCTTCCTTTCAAACAGCATAGTTCTTGTGTCCTCTCCCCACAATATACAGAAGGCAACAAACTAAACTAGAGGCAATGTTGCCAGGCATGTTTTCTTTCATTTTTGGTGGATCCTTTCAGCAGATTTTTATATGCTTTGGAAAATGTATGCTATTATAACTCCCTAGCTGCTATTGACTGTAGCAGTCCTGTCTGAATCTGATCCAGTGTAGGTCACTAAGAGTCAGTGCTAGAACAAGCACTTCTTAGCTGTTAACAATTGCATCATCACATCACTTCACAGCATAGTGTCTTATCACTGATCATCTTGGGACAGAGATTTTTGTTAATTTGACTGATAGAGCTTACTAGGGCAAGTTCTTTCTGGAATACCTGAAGGAGAGAAAAGCTATGTGTGGCCTTCTTTCTCAATTTTATTTTTACTGAAAAGTAAAGCAATCATTGCTAGCTTTGCAAGAAGATCCTCAGGGTTATCCACAAAACCAGAGAACCTCAAGTGAGTAAATGCCTAAAATAAAACAAAAACCAGTAACAAATGCATTGTTTTGTCTTGCTTCTAACACAATACATCCCACTAAGCCCCTAAAACCGATACTGAATGTATTTAATTGTGATCATGCTGAACACAAGATTACCAGAGTCAGAAAATGTCTTGGACATGAATCAACAATTGTTTTCCATTTTGAAAACTTCACAATGAACATGGCTGGAGACTTGGCTTCCACTCCCTGAATGAAACCCAACATCAGCTCTAGGTCCCCAGGGTCCCAAAACTGAAGTGACCCAGATGCTGCAAAGGTCAGCACAACCAAGAACCACCACTGAATTTACTAATTTTTCTATCATAATGGCCAAAACCTTTAGCCCTGAGCGAGAGCTCCCACCACATTAAGCAATGTGAAAACAATCTTGAAGAAATAGCCCCTGCACCAAAGGTCTTAGAGTACAAATTTTAGTAGGCTCCATCAGCTACATAAAATAAGCAAGGGAGCAGGAGGAGGGGGACCTGGTAACCCAAACACAAGCACATATTGGCACAATGATCATTAGTCACAGCTTACCACCAACTAATCTCAAAACAAAACATTTTTCAGTAATAATTCTCACTTCTACCAACAAGTGATAGAGCTTTTTTCCCCTCTGGGCTCTCATTTCTGAATCACCTACAAATAGAAAATCCTCCTCGTTTTTTTGCTAGCACCACACCATTTTGCTGCATCTTGTATGCTATGGTGGGAGGGAGAGGTAGCAGCAGCAAAAAAAGTAAACCATGGCAAGCCAATCAATTAGATGCAGACTGGCCTTTCTTTTCACAGTGAAAGGGTTTTCTTTTTCCCCAAGAGCAAGAAAACTCCAAAACTCAGTCTTTTAAGGAGGTGTCAATGAGGTCCTTTATGTAAAAGCTACATTTAAGAGGGAAAACTCACAGTTCTCAAAAGCACATTGCTTTTTCCTCTGGTGTGCTTTGCTCTGAGTTTGCTGTTACGTGTGTATCCACCAGACCAGTTTTTATTACTAGGAGTTGGTACTCTGCATGATAGCTCAGAGAGAGTGAGTGATCTTCTATGCACTATATATTGTTTTACTAACTTTGAAGGGTCCTAGATCTTATGTATGTTTATGCTCTCAAGTGTCCTTCTGGGTTAGAAAGGCAAGCCACCGATGATGGCACAAGGTGCAGCTTGGCTCCAGAGGGGGGGGCTGTAAACACACCATCAGGGCTCTCTCCTGGTGGGACTTGAGCATGGGAGCTCAGCTTTGCACAGCTGAAGATTATACCGTGTTGTCAAGAGGCACTATCACTATGTGAGTCAGTCCACTGCTTTGTTTTCACCTTGGGCTGGGAACTGCAGAAAGAGTTTGCCCTTTAGCTCCTCTAGCACAGGGGTGGTTTGGTTCAGACCTCTGAAACTCCTGGATCCTGAAGAAGGCTTCAAAAAAGCAGATGGAGAGGTTGGACTCACCTTGCAAAGCAGTGCTAGCACAGCACACACAAGCCTATATCCTGTATCAAGTTGGAAAGTGCTTTCTCCATTTCTCCCTAAGCTGAGCAATGCTAGGTGAGCCAAGCAAAGTAAGTGGATTCATGTGCTCTAAAAGGACACCATCCAAACAGACGTGGATCCTTTTCCATTCAGAGCAAGACATTATTTATGAGTTAACCATATATTCCCCCATGATCACAGTGCAAGAAAAACATTTATTCTCTCTTTGACATGATACTATGGTTCTCCAAGCTTCCTCAATATAATGGGTTCAGGGTAAATTCCCCATTTGTCCTGCCCTTACAGTTCCCAACAAATGAGTCCTAGAATGACAGAACACCATTTTATTGCACTAACTAGCTGCTTTTGGCTTTCTTCTCCTTTCTACACTATAACACAGGGCCTTTTATCTTGGGGCTGTCTCCTCCTGGGCATGCCTCCAGCTAGCCTTAGCGCCTGCTGCACATGAGCACTGTCTACGCAATACCATCTCTGCTTTAAAAACGTACTAAATGTAGGAAAACACTCTCTCTCTCCTCCACCACCCACCCCCCATTTTTTAATAAGAATTTTTCCATGTGGTTAGAGAAATAACATCTGGAATTACTGAAGTCTGCCAAAAGGAGAGAATGAAAACAATGAGTTGAGTCACACTTGAACCTGACAGCTTCATATAATTTAGACCTTCTTGAGGCAGTTTGAAAAGAAAAAAAAATATGGAAAATGGTTTAGTTTGCTTTTTATATTGCAACTCTTTTTTAATCTGCTGATGTAAGTTGCAGAGTCAGCCGAGGCATAGCAGCATGGCATGGGCATTCATCCTTGCAGTGCTCTAATATCACAATCTTTCTATGATTCTTCTATACATATGCAAGAGCAGATTGATGTTTCTCTGAGTAGAGTCCAACTGAGCTATCAGAATTTCTCCCAGGAGCATACTGGGAGCTGCATTGGACCTTTTTATTCCATTCTACAGCACAGTGCAGAGAATTTGAAACTTTCCTAAATGTCCTTCATTTTTCAAACCCAAGAACAGTACCCATATGCTCCGGTAAATTTTAAAATGGTCACATACTGTTGCAATGTAGTCTCTGTAAAAATCAACTTGCACATGACTAATCTAACCCTAATCAAGGACACTACATCTCTCTGCCTAGTCTAGGAAAGGCCTTCAAGTGGTTTCATGGTCTGGATTTTTAACCTCTTTTCACCTTGAACTGTTACACTATGTTAGCTCACAGCTAATACACCCACTGAAGCCGATGAATTAATTGCCAGGACAGACAGAGCGAGCAGTTAAACTTTTTAATGGAATAATAAACTCAGGTGATAGGAACCACCAGCAAAATATTCTATGAAAAAGTCACAAACAGGAATCAAGCTAGGCAGCCTGAGGAGTTTTCCATGCAATTTAAATGCAAACGTATGTGTGTCAGGTGGAAGAAGAAAAGAGCAAAGCCAGAGGTTGCATGCTGTTACTGAAGCTTTGCATGTACCAGAGAGAAGACCAGCAAAGCACAGTAAACAATAGACAGCAGAGAAGGATTTGTAGCAACACTTTGGGAAAAAACTAACAGAGACCTCTGGACAACAGGCTTAGCTAGAAAGAACAAAAATCAGCCAAGAAAGTTTCTCCTGATGATTGATACACAACATAATCAGGGATTTGTAAGTATTGTTTGTAACTTGCCTGAATTGAAGACATACTGAATTTCATCATCCATCCATCATTTTTGCTCCTTAAAGAAACCACTCTAGCTAACTGATAGGTCAAGCATAGTTGCATGGCTCATATCTAGGTAAAGTATTTGAAATTATTAGCAGTCCCATACAGTATCATGTGGCAATGGAGAAAAGGTGATGTAGAGTCATGCTGTATTACCACAGGAGATGCTACACTCTTCTCATGAGGGCAACCATAGTAAAAGTCTTTTACTGGTATTTCAAAAAGCCCTTAGAAACAGCTATATTCACATTTATACTAACATCACCTTTGTCTGACATTATCTTACTAGCATCATTACCATTGCTCTTGCAGGAGGAGCAGGAGACTGCACACAGTGTCCCAGCCTGATAATCCTGCCCTGGCTTCAGCAGCCCATTGCCGGCTCAGACAGAAGGCATCTACTCCCTTCCTTTCATTTCACAAAAGTTACCATTTCATCAGGCTATGACAAACTGCTTTCTGTGCAGCTATCATAGCTCCTTTCCCTCAGTGCAAAGCTACTGGATATTCTTATCAAGCTTGCCCACTCCATTGTTCCACGCTATCATGTGTTACTGGAGGAGTCACTGCACATTTAACACGTCAGCTTTTTTCTTTTCACTAAGTCATTTGGCTACAGTTCCAGTAGCTCTCTTTGCCTCAAAGGCTTTAAACAATCTTACCAAGATGGCTGAGCAGCTAGAGATGCATTAACACAACTCCCTCACGTGGATAGACCTTTGTTCCAGGATAAGACTCACTATTTAAAAGTCTTCATAAATAATAGTAAGCTAAAATAACTCCGTCTGGTTTAATACCAAAACAGCAATGTCTACAAGGTGTGGCTACACTGGTTTAATTTTACTGTTTTAAATTTGCCCCTTATCTTACACCAAGAGCTTTCCCATTTAAACAAAGTGTTAGCCTGCTAAATGGTAGTTAACCACCCGCTATTTTGTACTTATTAACATACCGCCATTTAACATAAAATGTCTAGGCAAACCATGAGAGATCAGAATTCTGATCCTCATATTAAAAACAAAAGGGCTCCAGGCATTAGATTGCGAAATATTTCCCAGGATATATTAAACTCTGGTTTAATGTTCTTTTTGATATCACAGAAAGTCAAATCTCATTTCATAAGAGGGCATTCAACATGCTTTGCATACAGCATGCCTTCCCTTGATAAAGTCTTTGTGCTGCATCAAACTTGGAATTTGATCAGAACCTCTGGAGCACCTGGCAGTGGGAGTGGAGGAGGGCAAAACCCACACTATAAACCTCAACTCACAGAAGTTCCTTAGATAGTTTTACAGCAAACACAAACAAGAGGAATGAGCCAAGGGGCTCATCAGAAAGCATCACAGACTTGAATTATACTGCAGGACAGGCTGCACATGCAGAGCCTAACTAGTACAGTGATGCTAAGTATAGCACATACCCCATGTCTATCTGCATGTTGACTATATTTCTGCAAGAGTCATAGCAGTATGATAGGCAGAAGCATGCATTTAGGGACCATCTGTATATGAAAGGCCTGAACTTTCTCATGTGGTAACTTCAGTCTAACTATAGAAGAAGAGTTGAGAAAAACTTATGACCTAACCTGGGTTGCAATATACCTGCTGTGCCTCCTCAGAGATTCTCACAAAGTACAGAGTTTCAGAGGGAAGTTCCCCTCTGTCCTCAGGGTCTTGCATAATTCTTGTATATTCTTTCCCTTCGCTTTTGTATACTTCAACATGAAACAGTAGATTGAAACACAAAACCACAATTATTTACAAGAAGACCTACCATGACTGATATCATTAGAGGAAATCATCAGGAAGCTGCACAGCGAGGGAAGTTTGGAAGGAAATGGAAAGAGCACCCTGATAGTCTGGGGTTGGACAATTTACTGCAAGACACCACCAACCACTCTCAATTTCTCTTCCTTTTCTACTGGAGACACAATTCTCCAGAAGTAGAAGATTCCTGTAATCAATAGGTGATAAGCTGAGGGCAACAGAGCACACTTTTACCCATCAAGGTTAAAGTGAAGGTCCGACACTATCTTTTAAATGTATTACTTCAATTGTGCCGCACTCCAGACCTACTCCCTGTCTATGTGTTGAAGAATATTTTGAAGCTATAGGAGCAGCCAAGCAAATGGTGAGATGGTTAAGAGCCTCTAACTATTCTCCAATTTGCCTCAAGTTCAAGCATCCTCTCTGGTACATGCTGCCATGCTAGCTGCGCATTAGCGAGATGTTGCTGACAGAAAGCAGCAGTAACCTGCTGTCCTGCAAGTACCTGCTGTTCCTTTGCAGAAAAGCTTACTATTTTGCTACTAGGTCTTCATCTAATGTGACGGGACTTAGGCTGAGTATTTTCTGTGCCTCTTCCAGACAGTATGCTTTCAGCGATAAAAGTGAATTTTCAGGACATTCTTAACAGCAGGTCATCACTCACATCATATTAAAAAAAATAAGTGATAATGCCAGGGTATTTCTTGCCCAGAGGCTAACAATAGTGATGGCTTACTGAACAGCAGTAGTGCTGGAGTCACAAGCAGTGGCTTTGAGCAACTAATTAGAAAAAAAATCCCTGTATCTTGTAGATCCATTTATATGCTTATAGAAAACTCTCACAGGTAATATAGATAAAAAGCAATAATAAGTGATTATTTCTATGTTATTAACATCAATTGTTATTTAATCAACCGCATTATGTTTCATAACTGATTAAGACTCTTCCATATTAATTATTGCAAAATAAATTGCAAGCTTCATCTCCAACAAAATTTTATACCCTTCCTTCACCCTCCCACACAGTAGGTGCTTTGCAAATTGTGATTACATTTATTCTTTTATTTGATGTAACTCATTTTGTTGGATATCTTGTTGATGTGTGATTTAATACTTTTTAAAAAAAAGAGAAAACACACACAATGTCAGAAATTTACTTATATTCAGGTATTGTTCAGTTGCTTCTTCCTGTGTTTCATGCTTCCCATGGCTCTTCCCCAAGACCCTCTCTAAATTTAGGAGGGAAAAGGGGAGGAAAAAGGAGTATTTATTAATATAATCAAATTCACTATTCTCTGCAAGTCTACGTTTAATCTGAAAGAATACATGAGACATGAGTCTCCCTCTCTTCCTTTTAGCAGTCCCCACCATTAAAAAATAGGTGCGTTTTCCAGGGAAAAATCAGCACTCTCAACTAGAGCAGGACCTCAGTTTTGTCAACTGGGTAAACTATTCTGCCATAAGTTGTGCTGATCTAGGAAATGGCAAACTAACAAGTCTTTGTTAGTGGAGCTACAAAAGTGGCCCAAGTTTCCATGTACGCAAAGAGGCTACATTAGCTGCAATAACAATTTTTGGGTTCTAAAATCTTCTTTTTAGTCAATATATCTGCCAAGTCTTTCAATTCATGGACGGAAAAATTAAATCTTTTAGTAATGGGCAGAGATAATTACTATTTTGTTGATAAATCTTCAATCTTTAAAAAGAATATGCCTTTTTTTCCCCCCTGTGTGGACAGATATGGCTTAGCTTTAGCATAATCCTATTATGTTCCTGTCTTAAATAATAATGCAGATAAGTAGACAGATTTAAATAAATAGTAAACCTTTGCAATTTAACACAAATTATTGATGATGTTAATCTTTAACGCAACTCTATCTGTGGCAAATGAGTACCTTTAGTTATGCAATGGCATGCTCATATGTGCATGGAGACAAAATCATGGCTTGTTTTCTAAAACGGTTGAGGCCACATTACAATACATTCCAAAAACACTGATGTTGAAGGAAATGAAATTGAGCTTTGAAACAGAAAAAAATTTAGGGAAAGCAGAGCTCAAATCCACTGTCATTTAAGGTATTCATTTGAATAACTGATTTACTATACATATTCACTAAACATACATTTCATTTAAGTTTTCTTAATAGTTTGTATCTTAGGGTTTATGACTAAAGCAGAAGAGTAAAGAGGAATGTTGTCCATGTTTTGTCCTTTTACTTGTTCTTGAGATTATTTTCTTTTATTCACAATTACTGTGTTTAGCACAGTAATTTGTATTTAAGAAATAAAACTAAATTTAAAAATGAGGCTGTTTTAGAAATAAACAACTAATAGGCTTATAATGCACTTGCTTTGTTGATAAATATTCTCCTGAGTGCCTTAGCAAAGGATACCAAATTATAAGAGGAACCAAATATCAAATAATCGTTTACCAAAGAGTTAAGTGAAAAAATCTGAATGCATCACAAAGCTTTTAGTTCAGTTTTTGTGCACAGTAGCTATTCAGAGAGAATAACAATGAAATGCAAGATTAAAAAATAAAACAAAATAAAATAATCTTATAAAGTTGTCCTGCTTCTACCTGATTTCAAGTAAGAACATTTTTAAACCATCTTGCAGGCTTTACAAGCCATTAGTATTATTTCTTGTCAGGGCCTTCACAACATACAATAGGTGTTTTGTCATGAACTTGAGTACAAATCTTATTTTGGTTTCCCAGTTTTAGTAATTCTTATGTTATTCCAGGGATTTCTTAAAACGGTTCATCCAGATAATGAGGTGAGCTACTTAGCTTTCATTTGGAGGGTGAGAGCGTAAGGGCAGATGGATTATTTCTAAACAAATACATCTCTAGCCTTTGTAGTTGTGGCAAATAATTGGAAAACATGAGCAAGGGTGCGCCCCTACATCAAATATATGAAAAAAAAAAAAAAAAATAAAGAATTGGGGTTTTTTTTCTGCTATTTAATTTTATGGGACATAGGACATAGGAAAAAGAAGTATGAGAAACATAAGCAACATGAGAGAATTTTCTGTGGGTATAACACAACTATAAGCCAGAACTCCTAAAGCCCCATGAAGTCAAACAAACTGTAGCTTACCTCACCCTCAGCCTAATGCTGCAGCTTGGAGATACAATAGGAAGCGGCATCCTATATCAGCCTGGTCCTGTTTCATGGCTAAGCAATCCAGTCATTCATCCTTTTGCCTAAATTCTTTTCACTCTCTCTAGAGACAGCTTAGCTGCAAGACGCTAAAACAAAAGAGCAGGGATTATTATATTAATCATCAGCGAATAGGCTTTTCCCTCTAAAGCTACACATGAGCTCATGTTGAACATATAACAATACAGATTGCAAAAGTTTCTTCTTCATCAACCAGTATATCACCTTCATTTACCTGGAGTACAGAAGATGCTGTAGTTTAAAAAAAAATAAATAAAATCCTCCCAAACAAAACAAAACAAACAACCAGGGACAAGGAGAGTATGCAGAATCTCCTTATATAAGTGTTCCTTTCTTCTTTTAGACAAACAACATAATTCTATTGCATCTAGGACAGTTATGGAGCTTTTCCCAAGATATTAAAAATAATTCTACAATTATCTCTGTATTACAGCTAGTGTTGTCTAATTATTACTGAAAGGTAATTCTGCATCACTGAGGTGACAACATACAACAATACCAGTTTGTGGACAGTCAGGTGTCCAATGTGCAATGTCAGTAGCTGCTTTAGCAATAATGGAAATAAGAGTAGTTGTTGTTATTCACTGAAATCAAGGCTCACAAAGACCTTAAATGCATGCCAGTTTAAAGATTCAGGTCAGATGTTCCTGGACCCCAGCTTCCTCCTATATCCAGTGGTCAAACATGGTCCTCCTGATTGACAAGGAGTTTGAAATATTTTGTAAGACTGATGAAAAAAGTGTCTGGGAGGGTTCAAACAGATTAGCAAGGAACTGTGAGGTGATGAATGGAGCCTGCCCCTTCAAGCCTTCCAGGTTATCTTCATCTCCATGCCCACTGGGAACTGACTCACAGGTGTTTTAGGAAGAAGCAGCTGCCTGCTTTGTCTCATTTCAGCTTTTGCTTCCAGGTTGAGAAGAGTTTACAGGATAAAATGCTCAACAGAGAGGAGACAGTCTGCTGAAGATATCAAACTGCATTTGCTACCTCCAATGTAGAGCTTGTCTGGCAAGTGAGCAGAAAGTTTTCCACATTTCAAACTCAAAAGGCCGGTCCCATCCCACTGACAAAGGGCAGAGACTCTGTAAGGGGAAAAGCATTTCAAGTAAATTAATGTTATTAGCAAATTTAGAGCTGCTGAAAGCTGCTTGACATGGGCTCACATTTCTGGAGACTGACATCCTCCAGTTGTAGGACAGACAAAACTAGAGGCAGCATTGCCAGGCCTCTCCCTCTCAAGTCCCAGAGCAGAGGTGGAGGGTAGGAACGTGCATGTGCTGAAATCCTGCCCAACACTGAGCAGGGCCTTCATGTTAAGTAGTCACACGTTATATCACTCCTGCCTTGTTCCACACCAAGCCCTTCAGCTCTTCCTCCTGTGGGTAAGAGTCACACAAGGAAATTGTGCACAAGTTATGTATGCTTATTTTCTCAGTGCAATCTGAATCAACTAATTTAAACCTAAACGTAATTTAAAGCCACACAACATAAACTGAACTCTAGGAGTTGTATGGATTTCTAATAAATAGCAGTCTGTGACCAGCAGAGCCACGGCAGCATTTATGTAAGCAATATCACATTTTTTGATGGAGTTTTCCTTCTCACAAGCATAAAATAAACAAAGAGACTCACAACATATCTGTTAGTTAGAAGATAAGCCCAGCAGACAAAGCATCTCTGAGGCTTTATCTCACCTTGCCCCAAACTAATAAATACGGTATTATCCTGTCTTCTAAGAATCACCAATGTTTTATAAAGTAAAAATTGTCATTATTCCTAACTGACACATGGTGAAACTGAAGTATATGAAGGTTAACTGGAAAGAAAGAAAACCAGAAGTTGAGTTTTTAAGACTGTACTGAACTATTGGTATCTGTGCCCATAGTCCATCCACTGAATCCATGAAGTTTGCTAGTTACATGGTTTTTCAGTTTTACTGTAACCTTTGTCCTAGGAAGATTACTTATCTGCAAGTCAATAGCAACACAAATTTTTATGAAGCAGGAGACAAAAATCTGAGCAAACCTTTTTTTTCCCCTTCAACATGCAACTTTAAACTCCAAAGTCACATAAGTCCAGAACCGCACTAAACCCCCTGAGAAGCATGCAAGCAAAGAAGAAAGAGCTGAATGAGCGGAAAAAGGGCGTTTCTTGTTCAAAGAGTCACCAAATCTGTTTACAAAGGAGGCCGAGAGGTCAGAGTGGGGCCCACACAGACATCCAGAGTTACCCCGGCCAGAAACAGACACTGCATCACTTTGCAGTGCACAAACCTTGTTCTGTCAGTGAAACTATAGTAACTACATGACCACTGGGGATTAGTGTAACCCCAGGTCATAAAACTTGATCGTGGTAGATTAGCAAAAGATCAGGCCAGCGCTGGAGAGGAGGCCTTTTTTCTTTCTTTTAAAGAAAAAGCATCACAAGCGAGACAGTAATTCTGCTTCGGGTCAGAAGTAAAACACACATATGACAAAATAAATATGTGCTTACAAATATTTTGTCATATTAGATTAAATTATAGTGCACAGACTAAACAGAGAAATCTGAAATGCAGAGTCTTGTGTTTGGGATATCCTTGGAGCTTTTATACAAAGAAAGAGAGAAGTTTATACTTCAGCATTGCATGGCGCACAGTCATCTCATACCTGTCGCCTAACACAAACACAGCTCGCTGTACAACAGTGATGTATCTGTCACTGCAAGAACACATCGGTTTAACTGTCAAAACCTTTCTTGCTTACTGGTTTGACTGTGCCATCCTTCTGCTTGTGGTGCTTCTTGTCCTTTCCTGATAAACAACAGCTTGTCCTCTCTTCCCCAAGACTGAATTTTAGTTCCATCAGCCCTTATTTCCACTCTGATTTCCTAGTTTTTCTTATTTTAGCTCTACACATCCTGCAGAGGTCTAATACCTAAAGCAGCCTCTCACCTTCTACCTACCTCCATCTCCTGTGAATACTGCTCCTTTTTGTAAAGCTTTCTTACGTCAATCTCCTAAAAACAATTCCACACCTTCCTACCTATTGTTACTCTGCACACCAGGTTGGTCTGAGTCAAGGGGAAGCTTGTTGGGGCAGAGGGCTGGTGGAGGCAGTGATAGCACTAATTAGGTCAGGCAAGGAGTCAACTCAGCCGGGCAGCAGGCACAGGGAGCCAGGGCCACCCAGGCACCAGGTTCAGCTGGGCGTGCAGCAAAACATCTCCTGGAGACTGAAAGATAGCAGGTTTACCTCTGTCAGGCAGAAAAAAACTGCAGGAGAACGCTGGCATTTGATGTCGACTGGATGTTTGGTTTGTTGGGGTTTTTTTAGCCTACAAATTATGAGAAAAGTCACTAGTCACTAGTCTAGTCCGATGGCTTCCCTGTAGGTTCTGTCTCAAAAAAACCCATAGCTGGCTTTTAGAAGAAACTTCATGAATTTAAGAAAGGCATCACACAAATGCTTGCTGAGACAGAAGTGCCTAGACTCATTAATCCAAGAGGTCCCTTCCAGTTCTGTGTGGTTTTTTGTTTTCTAGGAAGTAAAGGATGAGGAGTAAAGGAGCCTGTTGAACTGGTATACTTCCACAAGGTAGAAGGAGGAGGAGAGAGCAAAGCAGTCCCTGAGCTTCAGGGCTTTCCTGGAGAAGGATGTTTCAACCTTTTATTCTCCTTTTTTGAAATACATAATGGCTCAGCTTTCTGTTCCCACTTACCCTGGAAAACAGTATGCACCAAACTCCTGAACAAGCCCTTTGCTCCAAGGTCTCTTCCATTCCAAGGACTGCTGAAGGATGAAGAGGAGCATGGGGAAGTTCAGTGGCACATCCAAGGAGATAAATTGCAAGCACATCCAAGGAGATAAATTGGTCAGTCACCCAGGCTGGCAGAACTGGAGGGGCAGCATTTCTAGGATACTTTCTTCAGAGCTACTGACTGGTCAACATGGCTTACTATGCAAATGTAGGGGGAATAGCAACAAAAACTGATTTTGCCAGAACCGCAAAACAATTAGGACAATTCCTGCCCTGCAGAAAAGGTATCTAGGAGAAGTTAACTGCATCAGTGGAGGACTGAAAGCCTGCACTGACTGTGCTCAGAAGAGTGTCTGCAAGAAGAGCAGAGCTACACCAGCCATGGGGGTCCAGAAAGAGCTCCTATTATTTCTGTTAACCACCACCCAAAACGCCCCTTCCTACCTTATCTCCACCCCTCAGTGTCCCCTTCAGAAGACAAGGTCCTCTCCTCTCAGCTTCTGACCAGCCCAGACAGTGGCCCCACTCTTGCTCACAGGAAAACACTCTCCATGCTGATGGTGCAGGGAGGGACATTCACAGGCAGCCAAGAGGCCTTTGGGAATGCAGTGCTGACAAGGCTCTCTATCACTCCCTGGAGAAGAAATAATCCAGAATACATGAGTTTAATATCTTCTCATGGGAGGCCCTAGGAGAATATCAGCATCCCTTGTCAGCATCCAGCAAGGACATGTGACTGCAGCATACACCCCTTTCTTGACAAAAGATTTCCACAAAGCAATTACATCATAAATTTTGTCAAACCACCACACATCTTTCTCCCTGTACACCCTAGAAGCACCTCCTCCACTCCTCAGTGCCTTCTCTGGTCCCATGTTGCTACCACACTTGCTCAGCTAGGTGCATTGGTAGCAGCAGCATGCATGGGAGATGAGGCCCTGCAAGTCAGGGTGACAGCACTGGTTCTGATACCTCTCATAGCTCTGGCCTTGTGGCCCAAGGCACTGGTGCCCAGCACGGTGCAGGCAATTATGTTAGCAGAGGTGATTTCAAACCACTACCTGCCAGCAGCACCCAAACACAGCCACCATTACTGGATCTGGGTCCTGAAGCTGCTGCTTCAAACCTCTTCACTCCTGTTCATAGCAACATAAGCTCTAGATGTTATTAAATCTGCCACTCTCCCCCTTTGCCCTGAAGCTCCCTGGATGACTTTGACTTTCATGGGACAGAGACCAAGCTCCTCACTGCATTCAGCTCCCCAGCACAGCCAGCATACAATATCTTCCCTGCCTGGGTTTCGCTTTCAGTGTATTGTTTTCAGAACTGATCCCTGAAATAGTCCAAGAGTTCAAGTGATGACATACAGACTGGTTTTTGAAGGAAAAAATATTTTTGTTCTTTTAATTACCTAAAATGCTCCTTAGAGAGGAGCCTCACTCCTCTATAAGGAGAGAAAATGGAGAAAAATTGGCATTGTCTCCTATTTCAGATAAGAAGGATAGCTAAACTCTGAGTGGGATGCAAGTGGAAAAGGGTTTTCCAGCTGCAGGGCAATGCCTCACATTTGGGTCTGCACTGCTGGCTGCCTTGCACCACTCAGCTGGAGTTTCCAAGCCCTGATGGAGGCACTAGGCACAGTCCAGCCCAAACCTCTTCTAGCAACCTGCTTCCATCTGCAGAACTGTGCCTGCGATGAGTGTCTGGAAACAGGTCCTCCTCCTATTCTAGCCTCTGCTGCCCACAGCCCCAGTCCCTGAATGCAGGTTACCCATGGTGGGGATTAGACCAGCTGGGCTCCCTCCTCAAGGGTACCCACACACGCACCTCTGCAGAAATGGCTAATATTCATTTGACCATGCAGTCTTTTGTGCTTAATAACTTTTTTTAAAATAAAAAAAAGTAAATAAACCTCTTCCTTATGTCTGTGGTTGAGACGTGTTTGTGCCAAGTACCATTCATCTGGTAGTTATAGCTACATATATATTTATATTTGACTTGCACTTGACTTAATACCACATGAACTGGTGAGAGTAAGAGGACATTGATCTCTGCCTTACTGCTTTGCTTCACAACAAAAGTGTAGGCACAAAAGGTGGGTTCACCACAGAATATTCATGGATTGCAGTTTGGGCAGGAACAGTTCGTAAACATCAGAAGAAACAGCAAAAAAAAATATTTGTGTTGTGAAACAGTAACATGTGTCATCAGAAGACAGTTTACTTTTCAGACATGTACAGTGCCCCACATTGTTCCCATGCTTTTCAAAGGAAATGATTAGTGTTATTAGCACTGCAGTCCTCTTTTACAAAAGCAACTCTAGCTAAGGTTAATGTTTAAGAAGAAATTAAATATTAACTCAAGGGAAAGCACAGAAGTTGTAATGGTTTCAGACGATACATCAGACAGGCAAAGAAATATTACTGTGAAAGAAAAAAAAAAACAACCAAAAAAAGCAAGCAGGTTTTGCTCCCAAAGCTAAACAAAAAAAATAAATAAAAACAATAAATCAGAGTTCTCCTCCCTCATCACCTTCAGGTTCCCCAAGACTGAAGGAGAGGACTGCCTCTCTGCTTTTCACCCCAGGACAGGTAATTTTCCTCCTGCATTTGGTTTAGCAACTACTCCTTAACAATAGAAGGTGGATCACAGTGACTTAACCCGCTGAGGAGGGCTGCAATTTGATTCCCAGCCTGAGATTTGTAGGTAAGATAAAGTGCAAAGGTGACTAAACACCACAACAAGCAAGGTCTAGCCCAGTGGCTTTGCCTGGAAGGGAAAACGGATTATTATTATAGCAGCAAGTCTACCAAGATCTGTTCCTTTTCTCCTGTTCCAGCTCCAGTACATGAAAATCCTTTCAGCTGTCTGAAGATGGTTTTATAGTGGCAAAATGACTTGTTATATTAGTCCACAGCATGCATTCTGCCCTGTTCTACAATAATCCCTTATTCTCTTTCCCATCTTTGCATTCACTGCAATATTATGAGCTGAGAACAAAGCCATGAATATTAACTAACTGCATTACTATACATGCACTTTTTTATATTACATATTATGCTGAACTTTCAGAGTAATATTCATATTAGTATGAATGTTTGGTCCTAGACCATATCTACACTATACTTTTAACCTTCAAAGCATTTAAAAGATATTAACTAATTAATCCACTCAAACCCCTTTGGGGGAAGCAAACTATCATCATCGCGCTGTTCTTAAATTTTTACAGATAGAGAAACTGAGGCAGGGAAGTAACTTACTCAGTGCCTCAGAGGGAATGAGTGCAAGAAAGTTGTCAGGACTTGCTGCCTCCCTGTCCTAAACCCAAGCTACTACTGTAGCTCATCTGCACCTCATCACTTGTCACTGTGGTGAGCGTGCCTTCCTTCCACGCTCACATAATTTTACAGCAGCTCTTCAGCACATGGTCTTTAATAAACTGCAAACACCAGATAAGTATCTCTCTACTCACAATAGGGGAAAAAAAAAAAAAGCCAAAATAGCTTCATAAGGAAAGTGACAAATCACTGGAGCCAACTCAACCTCAAGGTCTGCTTATTTCAGCCTGGAAAGAGACTTGCAAGCACTGGCAAGCAAGCTGTGTGTGCTCTTAATGAGCAAGTGGATGAAAACTCCCCTTCTCTAGGGGAGCAAAGCAGCACAAAATGAAACCTCAACTCAGAGTATTTATTCAATGGGAATGGCTATATATGCAGGCTGTCTCTGGAACTCAAAAGGACTAGTAATATGCATAAACAGAAATCCTACATATTCCAGTTTGAAGGATGGAGGGGAAAAAAATTCCATGGTTTTTTGGTCACTCACTAAACACATGCCTCTGTGAAGCCCAGAACTCCTGGAAATCTACTCTGAAAGGTCTGTCCCTCTGTCACCAGTGAGTCCGCATTACACTTTTCAAATTTCTTTTTTCCCTTGTCTTGTAAGAGAAATAAGCAAAACTATATGAAACAGTTTCTCCACTACACTTGATCATCTGAAAGCCAGTAGGTATTGCATCACAAGGGATGAAAAACTAACTTGGGCTTTAAAACCTAGGCTTTTAGGAGTCAAAGGCTAAGTAAACAATGATTTTCATAGGGAACCACCCATACAGAGCCTGGAAAGAGAAGTCTAAACAGACTCTACAGAGCACCAAGACACAATTATTTCACAGACAGTTGTTGCAGGTTGCAGGCAGACTGGAGCAATAGGCACCAAGGTTCAAGCACAACTTGACACCAAAAGTTTTAGGAGGATGTTCTTATGTTTTCTCTGAGTGTTTTCTTTGGGCAAGAATAGCTTTCCATCTATTTTCTTTCCTTGTTGCAGCTTTGTCTAAGAGAACCTTAGCAATCTAAAGTGCTGATTTAGTCCCACCACTTGAACAGCGGTAGAATGACAATAATGCATTATGACTGATTTCTCTTTGCCAAGTACATTGTCCAAACAGCAGCAGCACAATGGAATCCACCAATGAAAACTGCAGAGCCTGGGACATGATGTTACCTGGAAGCATCATTGCTCTGTCCACAATGGTCGTAATAACAACATCTAACAATTTAACTGATTTCTCAAAATATAAACAGTAATTTACAAAGATGAGGCAATTTGTACAGCTTCAGGTGAAAAGGTCTCCAAGGCCTTTCAGAAATGTTGTGTATTTCTTTATCTTTTTTCCCTGAGCTTCATTGCATCATGTTTTACAACTGCTCATCAGGTATTGGCTAACCAGTGTTATTATGACAAGAATATGATATCACTAGCATTTTAATCCATTGCTTCACTATATCTTTCTTAAACATATTCTGCTCAAAAACTGATCCAGCTGCTTTCAGATGATCCTATCTTGGACTTTTTGCTCATCCCGATAACTCTAGGAGATAAGTACAACTCCTTCCCTATGTCTGTCCCTTCTAACATGTCTGTCTGTATTGAGCAGCTTGATCCACAGTTCCTTCCAGCCACTGTCCACACACTGGCCCATATCTAGCTTGGCTTATTCTCTCTAGCAGTCCAAATATCTCATGATCATACTCACAGTTGCACAATTTCTTGTTACAAACTTTTTACGTAAGGCTGTTAATCATATACTCATCAGTCTCTTTTATAGCACTGTACATTTTCTTTGAAACGCTGCACTAAAAGACATACAGGGTTACCATCAGAAGTTTTAGTGACATGGGGTTTTGTGTTTGATGGTAATTTTTCACTTAAATACCTTCACTCCGTTTTTACAGCTCGTTTGAGACAGGCACACAAGCACATTCCCACTCACAGGGGAAGTGCCAGGCTGAGGCAGGAAACAGGTACTTCCCAGTAAAGACTCTTTCAGCAGCTCTTTATAAAAAGTACAAAGTTGCCCAGTTCAGAGGAGGCATTTCTGTGATTAACGTTCACAGAGCTTAATTTCAAAATTTCCTCAGGTGCTTACATTTCCCATCGTCATTATGTTTATGCTACAATAGACCGTCTCCATATAAACTAGTGTAACACTATAGCAGGCAGAGACAGCTGTCAAAATAGAAACCTATGAAGATATAAAAGCCACAGGATGCAAATTGTTCTACATCTCTGTACCCAAAATTCACATTTCTCACACAAAACCCCCAAACTTATTACCAAAACCTCTTTTCAATGTGATTGACTCTTAGCTCTCATAATCAGAATGGTGTGACATAAAAGCCACTAACTACCCTTTTTAAGGAACATCTCAAGAAGTATCTTACTGGCATCTTGATTTATATCATTTTCAGAGAGAACAGCATAAATGATGGTGTGCCACCAGATCTCCAAGTGGCAGCTGAGAAGCTGGGAATAAATACTCTCAGGGAGAATTTGAGAACTGAGAAGAGCTTAAACTGATCAAAGAGGTAAATGCCAATTCACTGTGGTTATCTACCATAGAACGGGCACTACACTGTCAAGACATCACAAAACCCAGAAACTGCATCCTAAATACAGTATTGTAGACAAACACTGCTTTGTCTTACTTCCCTTCTGCTATGGGGTTACTTTGCTGATTGTTTCCCATAGGTTGATGAGTTTAAGGTTTTGATTTGACACAGATTCCAATCCTCTGTCCCTGTATCAGTCCATGAAAGTATCATCAGTAACAGACCCTGTACATTAATATATATTATTGGCAGCCCTGATAATCTTCATTTTAGTTTTGCTCTTCAGTGCCATCCTCAGCCATCTCCATTTACTTGCTGATGCCCAGAATGTGGTAAGGTAGGTGCTTCCTGCATCCATTTGCCAGTACCCTCAATACTCAGTGCCAAATATGACTGCTTTACATTTTTGCCACTGGTTCCTCAATCATGTACACTTTGTGGTGAGCTCCAAGGTGCTCAGCTTTGTACAATCACAACTTGGCTGGCATTCCACGATGACCATATGCCAATTTCCTGTGCAGACTTTGCAACCAGCAATATTAACTTTGCCCCTCCACTCAATTTCCCTATAGCTCACGTTTTTTCCTCCTCATACAGCAATTACTCTGTGGGGCAAACTCTATAGCAACTGAATTCTTTAATTTTTTTCCAGGTGCAGAGTGCCTGGAAGAAATCTCAGACCTTCAAAAACATTTTCATAATCTTTCAGCAGTTTTGCTGTAGGGATACCACGATACATGTCTGCTTAGACTAGATTTCTAGAGATCCTCATGCCTCTGTCCTGTGAATCATTTCTCTGTCCCATTCTGCACATCACGAGGGTTATGAATTTACTAGTGTTGGTGACTAGCAGTGACTTTGGCATTGTCAGCACTAACTGCACCTTCATCTTGTAAAGCTCCTCTTGGTGCCTTTTCTGTGTTTTATATTGGCATAGTGGAATGAGAATGATTTTAAATAAAATAAAGACTTTAATATTTGCAGTGCTTGATTACATTTTCAAATATTTTTCTTTAAGAATGCAATGCTTTTACTGGTAACATACCCTCTACATGGCATACAGTTTCCTGTCCACACGCAACTGCCCTGTGCTGGTGTTAGCTTGAGGTTTACAACCATTTTGCATTATTATTCTAGAGTTGGAGGACTGTCTTGTACAGGCATTATTGTATTTCTTCCTCTTTTTTTGGTCTATATATACTTAGAAACTTTTCAATAATGATATTGTCTACCACAATCAATGCAGGTGGCACTGTACTTAGAGCATTTTTCAATACAGCAGGATTTTCTTCTCCCCAGAACTTCCTTCTCATTTGTTTATCTTTTCCTGCTTTCTTCTACGTGTTTATTCCTGCACAAAACTTTATTTTTATACTACTACTTCTCTCTGTTTACACTCTATGTTTGATGGGAGCTACCTCACTATCTTGGAGCATAACTGTCATATTTGACAGGCTTATTTCTAGTTTTATGAGCAGCCCTGTTCAAAATTATATAATTTCTGTCCTCATCACTAAGGTATGGTCTGACTTTTGAGATTTGATGTTCACACAAATCATTCGTTTTGTACTACTAGTATTAACCAAGTGCTTCTCAGCAACGGCTGATATTCTCTGTGATATTCACCAGGTGATATTCTCTGCGTTTACCGCAGTTTGAAGATGTTTCTAGAGTGCATCTGGGCTTCTTCAAGCTGCTGCTCCTGGTGCTTCTGGAATTTATGCCAGCTATTGCTTATCAATGGTTCAACAGGGTCTGCCCTTTTCTGCCTTTTTTGGTATCCTTAGAGCAATGTCACAGCCTCCTTCATTTGTTTCATCGGCATTGGGGTTCAGGTAGTCATAGAAGGCCACTTATTTCTGACACCAAGTTCAATATTTAAGCATGAACACATAGGTAAAGCCAAAAGCCAAAGCTGCCCAGTGTTTACTTCCTCTGGATGAACTGTCTTTTGTCATTTTGAAATCCGTGAATTTCTAGACATTATTCTACATTCAGTGGTCCATGTGGTCAGACAACAGAAAGCTACCCTAGCAGTTCTCCAAACACTAAAGTACCTACCCTAGCATACTTCAGAAGTGGTCTGTTGGAGAAATCACTTTAATGCTGGGACTGCTAAATGTTGATGTTGTGATTTCAAAATTTTCTGTTTTGACAAGTTGTGCGGTATAGTCTCTTACTATAGCAACCTACATAGGACTAACAAAGATGTGGAAGAGCAAAAGATACAACCTACAGCAGACAAATTTTAAATAGGTCCTTTCTGTGGTAACACAGGATGTGTCTTCTCTGCCTTGGGTAACCTCACAGTTTTATATGTAAAGGCTATAGTCTTGCTGTGAAATGCTATTTTAGTTCCTGCATGCGTAGGACCATGTGTGAGGGGCAGCTGTGCATGTATTTCCCGATCCTGGTCTAGGAAGACCAATAGCATCATCAAGGACCCATCCTCACACCTGCAGTATATATTTCTATATTGCTGTTTCAATTAATTTAACGGCAGATCTACTCAAGGCGGATAAACAGATAAGGAAGTGAAACCATTTGAGTAGAAAATGACCATAAACCACAAGAAAACATGTTGTAAGAGTTATCGATAGCAACCCCAAAACTTCTAGAGTATGGTACAAGAGTTGCACACGTACCAGGCCACGCATAGGCTGTGTTGCTCCTACCTATGTTAGTAGAAGTAACAGACAAAAAGGAGGAGACATGTAAAGTTCAAAGACTACACTATCTGATAAGACCTGTCAGAACGAAAACCAGGAGGTACTGCCAGAATTAAATTATTTCCTCAGGACAAATCATGCATTCGGAATCAAACAACACGGGCTGAACAGATAAAGCCTATTTGTATAACATCATAATGGATAGGCATATATTTCACCAAAACAGTAAATACATACACTCACTACAAACACAGGGCAAACCCACAGACACAGCAGACAACACAATATCCTTTCTGCTGAGACTTGAACAGCAAGACAAAGAAAAAAAAAGCTAAAAAGCAACTGACTGATAGATATGCACATACTTTCTGAAAACTCTATACCTTTGAAAAAGAAAAAAGAACTAAAACCTGTCTCCCCTCTTGCAAAAAGGGATTACGCTTGCTCCAACATGAAACCACCTTCAAAGACTACCCAAGAATTTCTAAAATACCAAGGCATAGAAAAAACCCAACGAAAACCACCAAAACATATAGCCCTCCGCAACCTAGGAAAAGAATTTTTTTTTCAGATAAATGAGAGTTAGTCAAAACAAACAAACAATTCAAGCAGAGACAGAGTGTGTCGTATATGTGATGAGACAAATTTTAAGGGACTACCATATTTAATATGCAAACAGGCTTCACTAATTACACTGAATTTTCCTATCTTGATGGAGACAAAAGGGGTGCTGTAATAAGCATCCTTACAGGAGGGTTTTATGAACAAACAGAGCTGCATGTAGGAACTTGGAGCGCTCTCATTTCAGAAAATGCCCGATAAGGATAGGAAACTTCCCGGGTGAACTGTCTCCATTGAGGAGCATGGAGCAGTTACCACAACAGTGCTACCACCTCTATGACCCAGCCAAACGGCTCTCACAGATGGTCTCCGTCATTAACTAAACCAGGTGGGAAGCTTGCTGCCAGACAAGTACCAACACTGCTCTCTGCTTTGGGACAATCATATGTTCCAAACTCTACTTCTGTTTTACCAGTACAGAGAGGTTTTATTTCCAGTAAGCAATAGTGTGGGACAGGCAGAATACACCCTGCTTTTTACCCTTCATCTCTTCACAAGCAGTTGAGCTTAACAGTCTCCTACTCTGCAGCAAGACTCTAAGGAATTATTTTATATTCAGCTCAAAAAAGAATATCCTTTCTAGTGATAGATGATAAAGCTCTCATTTTAAAAACTTTAATAATTTTATAGGTACTGCTTTTCCCATCTGCATGTATGTTGGAGAAAATAGTACAGCAGGGGGAAGGAGAAGTATTTACAGGTATTTGTTCAAGAAAATCCTGCAAATTCATGATGTTCGAGGTTCCTTTTCATGAGCTTACTGCAAACATTCATAGCAATTTAGTTCCATCTTCAAGAAGGTTCACAAACATGGATATCACTGCAGGTTCTTGTACAAACATATATCCATTAATGAAGATATGCTAAAAGACTGGCACGACTATTTGCATTGAGAGCATTTGCAGAGCTAATGTAAAAGCTCCTTGTGGTTTGGGAATTCCCAAGGAAGGTATCAAAAAATGAAAAAAAAAAAAGCAGCATACTCCAAGCAACCAATGGAGGTAAAGCAAATAACATATTCAAGTCACATAGAAGTACTTTCCAGACTCAGCTATGCTCCTTCTAACCATTCACTGAGCAAGATGAAAAGTTGGTTAAAAAAATAAAATTAAAAAAAAAAAAATTTAAAATGAAAGAATGTTTGCATAATATTTGTAAACAGAAAAGATGTATCTGCCAAACATTTTTTCCTGCAGTTAGTTCACTGTTCTTAGCCAGATTCTACATACATCTGCCTACAAGAGCCTCGCCTATTCTTTTAGCTCAGTTTCACACTGGACTCAGGTTTGTTCCAGGTAAACGGAGACAAGGCTGGGCTAACGGCACAAGATCAGCCAATGGAGGATGGCGCCACCAACACGTCTTTCAGCACTTCACTCCAGCATTTGTGTATTCTGCTCTTGCTGACTTTCCACAAAATGTCACCTTAACACTATGCAAGCAACAGCAAAAGGGATGAAGGACAAACAGCAGAGATCATTGCTGCCTACCCAGACCTTGGCAGATCTGCTGGGAGACCAGGAACCCTTTGCCCTCTGTGCTGGGGAGAAAGGGCACATACCGCTGGTAGAGTGGCCAGCTCTGCAAATGCTCACCTCTGCATCTGTCATGGTGGGCTGGTTTCCCTTCCACATTGCAGCTCCTTGGTCTTTCTCCTCCTTCCACAGACCTGAGGAAGGGGGACAATGTAATTCAGTGTTTCTGTGTAGTTCACTCACCACCACCACGCAGACTGTCAACTTGGTTGAGGCAGCAGCAAAGCCCAGCATGGGAGCAGGAGAAGGAGAGTTAGGGCTCAAAGTGTTTTCACCCAGGTCTATCACTGAAGCCAACACACTATGCAACATCATCCTGCAAAGCTAAGGCAGCTCAGAGTTCCTGAAGAAATCATCTTTTGTTGTCAAGACATGATTCTAGTAGGGATAGGAAGTTTTTATTCCCTGGGAACAAATGAAGCTCATTAAAACTGTTGTTGTCCACTGTAGTTCCCCTAACTGAAGCACCCATTTCTATCAACCATTCCAAAGTAAATTCGGGGCTGAATGGATCATAGTATAACTTGAAATCAGGGGTCTTCTCCTTTAAAATTAATTTTAAAAAAAGCCAACTAACAACTCTCTTTTTTTTAATTCACCTTTAGATTAAACTAAAAGCTGGCCACATTTGTTTAACCTCAGGCTTTGGTGGACTGACATGCCTGAGAGACCTCACCACTGCCAGGGCTGCAGATGCTGAGGTAACAGGAGAAGCAGAGCAGAAAGCTGTAGTCTGTTGCTAAGATTAGGCAGCTTCCAAGTCCTAACCATGACCACAACAGACATCCCATTTGAAGGAGAAGCACACATGAAGGAGAGAGCGGCTGAGTTTATGCTGGATTCTTTGCCAGCACTTCTAAATGCAATCCAAAAAGAAGGGTGGGGGAGGGATGGAGATTAAAGGGGTCACAAGGCAAGCTCTGGGGAAATTTCCTGTTGCCTTCTAGCTAGAAAAAAACAGTGTGACTTATGCTGTTAATCACACGTGCAGATAAAATGGGTTACAAATACCAAGAATTTAAAACAATGGTGAACAAAAACAATTTGCTCATAATACTTAGAGACAGTTATGTCCCCTTCCCTACGAGTCTAATAGCAAAAACCTTTGCAAAATCCAAGCACAATACTAAACACAGAACCATAAAAGCAAGAATACAGAATTGGGACAGAGCCTTGCATACTGCAGGAGTCATCCTCACCAGCAAGATAGGTACATAAAGAAAATGTCTGTTCTTCAAAATCTCTGGCTTCTGCCTACACAGGTGACAAGGTCAGTCCAGAGGCAGTCAAACCTGATGACAAGGTTAACGACACTAAGAGCTGGTGTTGAAACAGAACCAGCAGGAGCTATTTTAGCAGAAAATGCAGGTGGGTAGGAGAGAAAAGGAGTTCAGCTAACAGATCCTCTTGCTCCATGGAAATGAAGAAACACCCTTTGTGCTTGGGTCAATTGAACTCAAATATTCTTCTCCTACTCAACTAAAACTATGTAAATATTTAAGCCAGGTGGAACACCATTTCTCTTTTAACTCCCCAGTCCTCTAGCTGTGTGTGTACATGCACTCCCCATCCTGGGCTACACAGATAATAACAGGTTAGACTCTGCTAGATACCTGCCAAAAAAACCCCAACAAAATTAATGCTGTTTACTGTTAACTGAGCTTGGGATTTCTCATAGCTAAACAGACAATCGGCTTTCCTGCTTCCCTTCATCTTTTAACTTAATTTTACCAGGTACAAAAATGTTTACATTTAGAGGGGGAGGGGAAGCCAAACTCAGTAGACACACTGAAGTAGCAAAATCTGTCCCCAGCCAGCATAGCCCACCCAGTTGGGAAGTGTAGGGATGGGATGGGACCCTGGCTGTACCGTGGCAGGGACTTTGATGAATCATGCACAAGATGTACATGAACTACAAATGTCGGCAGTGTGCCTGGTCCCCAGGGCCCACAGCTGTGGCCACTGTCCACAACAGACATCGCCAGCACCCATGGATGTGTGTGGAGGAAGATTCACTCCTAAAGCCAAAAGCATTGCAGAATTAAACAAGCAAGCCCATTTGACTCGTCATTAAAATGCATGCTTGTGAAACAGGACTCGGGCAGAATGAGCACTAACCTGAATGCTCAGCCAGCAATGCTGTGCTGGTCTGATTACTTCTGCATGCCACCTTCTTGGCCTCAGCATTAGCTCTCTGGAAGGTGCTCATGCTGCACCTATCACTGGGTGATCAGCAAGCTCACTATGTCAGGCATGTCCCGTCAGCATCAGAAAGCCAAGCTAGATGTGAAAAGGGTTAAGGAGACAGCTAAAATTTTCTACTTCTGTTAAAATACCAATGATCTCTAGACAGCTTCAGGCTACAGCTACAATGGGAAAATAGCTTTATTTTTACTAATCTGTATTTTGTAAGTAGCAACATTTTGAATATATATTATAATTTTTATCAAAAGAGACTTATATTCAATAAGTTTTTAGAAATCCATATGTATACACTCATAGTTTTAAATATTATTTCAGATAGAATAAAATTTTTTAACCAGCATTAATTAAGCATGCCAGCTGACATATTAAAAAAGTTCTGTTTTCATGGTCTAAACATGACCTGCAGGAGAACATGTCTTTAATATGCTTTCTGATGGTGGTTAAGCTCTGATTGAGATCAAATCTGCATTAGACAAAAGACTATTCTAGGAACTTGGAGAACTTCTGTTCTACCACCAAAGCCGTTCGTTACTGCAGAGTAGGTGGGTCTCTACATTTGGGTTTTGCTCTTTCTTTTGTAACAATGCTGTAGTTACAAAGGTGGCTTAGCAGGTTCTTCTAATATCACAACTCATCTCTACTATCCACCCACTTTTTTAGCAAGCTTTTCATATGCTAAGTGACAGCAAATAAGATATAATCATCCTCACAGTGTATCCCCACATCTTCCTATACAACAGGTATTGTCACAAAACATTGTCCTTGTGAGGAGCAGGAATGCCGGAATCAGACTCTGTTACCAGACTTCCTTTTCTGCTTTTATTTCTAAAACACATGTTGTTTGTCCCCTTTCCAGACAGAGTTCTCAATGCATGATGGGCCTATGTGCATTTTTCAGGCTTAGTTCTCATGCTAATTTGCGGACAAGTCAGCAGCAGCTGCTCATACAGACACAGGTCATTTCCCTGCCTGCAGTCTCCACGCTGTTCCTCATTACAGCAATAAAGGCATGTGTTTATGTCTCCAGGTAGCTGCTAAACCTGCATCTCTCAGTGAGGGCTCTGATTCATGCAGGGAGAGGGCTTACCCTGCAACTTCTGCAGTAGTTCCCCAGGTTCCCCTCCCACACCTACACCAGAGATTTTCACCCTTCCTGCCAGGACAGCTCTGCAGCTCACAAAACAACATCTGATCTGCCACAGTTCACAGCTCAGCGTGTGACAGAAAACCATTACTGGCAAAGGTGCAGTGTCACAGTCCTTGTCCCAAGCTAAGCTGTATCCGTTTCTCCATCTAACCTCTCCAGTATGTGCTGCTTCTTCCAGAAGAGAGGTTACAAAGGGTTACTACAGCTAAAACCTCCTGATTTGGAAGATACAAATATCACAGCTGCAAAACATCATACCTATGTTCTTTTGACAAAGGAGCCAAGAAATAAATCTGCCTTGAACTGTGTCACCTGGACACTTAGACCTCTGTGGGCAGAAAACTGTATGTGCCACAGAAGTGACAGAGAGGTATATGAAATCTCAGTCTTCGCTGACTCCAGGCAGTTAGCCAAAACTGTTTCCATTAAGTGAAAAAATTGATGACAGAGTCTGTTCTCTCACTGATGCAATAATGCTTCTCTAAAAAAAAAAAAAATATCCTACTTTTTTTAACAAAGACTCAGGAGATAGTTACTTTGCCAAGCTTCAAGCCTCATGCAGCAAGTACTTAATGCAAAAAACTCATTTTTTTTTTCCTTCCTTCAGGGCCATTTAAACAGGCTTCAATAGCTATGACTGGCTGGCATTTACTGTTTCTCTGGCTTAGTTTCCCTGAGCAAAACACAGTGTTATCCCTGTCCCCCACTCAAGCCTTCTTTGGTTGTTCCTACCTGAAATTTAAATGAAAGGTGGCCATTATTCATCTGGCTAGAAGCCAGTCTACAAAACCATGCTGTTTTTCATTCCACTTTCCTCTTCTGGCCCCCAAGGTCAGTTTGCCTACCTGCTTTGTCCCGGCTGTAAGGAAGCGCAGTATTTTCTAGTAGTGCTCTGTGATGGTCACACCCAAGTGACCAGAAATCACGAAGTGAGCCCCACAGCATCATGAGGTTAAAATGTGCACATGCCAGAAACATGGGTGGATAGACCCTGCTAGCTCTTTCCTTTGAGGAGTTCAGATACCAAGTAGGATGGGACGGGGCCATGACCAGTTGGGACCATCCTCCTCTCTTGGTTTTCAAACAGCAAACAGAAATCAAGAAAGTCACACAGAAAGAGAAGCTCAGTTTTTTCCTGTTGAAACTCAGTGATAGACTTCGTTGGCTACCACACAGAGCTGAGCTCTCACTGATAGTCAGTTATCCAAACTGGAGAACCTGTCACCCAAATGCCTGGTTCAGAATCAGATACCTTTATACAAGATTTTCTTTAATTTTTTCGTAGACTTTTCCCTTCAGGTTACGCATGCTCAACTACCCTCTCCTTATAAGTGACTTGCATAACCTAACTATTTTTTTTCCCTTTGTGGGAAAAGTCAGCATTTCTATTTATAAAAAAAAAAAAGATAAATCAAACACTGCTAATTAACAAATCCATTCTGAGAAAGAGCAAAAGCTAAACAGAGATTGAAATTCCAAGCCATTCAAAATTTCAAAACAAACTGAATAAAATCAAAGACAAAACTGAAATAATGTCAACCTTCAAAGGTAGACTGTTATGTTATGGAAATGGTTTTCAATCCCTCCTTCTAAATAAGGTTTATTTGAAATTAACACTTTTTTGCAAAGGGCTGGATGAATCAGCATTTTCCGTTGGAAAAACCTTCCACCCAAAGATTTCCAGCTTGTTCTACAGCTTTCACTGAGCTTGACTTTCTTGACTTTCCTGTAGTATATTTTAGCATTGTTACATCATATTTTGTCTCATTCTCACAGTTCTCCTTTCTAAATAAGGTTTAGTCAATATAAAAATGAAGGGTGGCTACAACTGTCCTATTTAAATCATTTGCCTTCTGCTGTTGACTGAACATACAGTTTGTTTATGTTACTAAAAACTCCTTCCTTTTAATTAATTTTACCTATTGGTCATAGGAACAGAGTAATACTTTTTATTCATATTACAATGAGAACCAGCTAGAATATAATTTGGTACCATATAGCTGTTGTACAAACTAAAATGCAGGTAGACTGAAGCACTATGATATGCTAGAGGAAGGAGAAGGGGAAAAATGAAGAAGGGAGAGATGAAAGAGGAGTGATGGCAATCTAGAAAAAGAAGCAGGTCTTGTGTATGACAGCTCAGTACCTTCTTCACATAATTATGTATTTTCTTATTCATCTACTCACATGTAAATAAACTTCTGCTTCTTTCTAGGATCCTCCTAATATCTTGAGAAGTGTTGATTCCTTGTGGCAATAAGATCCCCAGCTTCATTACATGTTGTAACATGGGATGAATGGTAGTCAGCCCTGAGCAAGCTATGGTCAAATTCAGCCCTGCCAAGTGCTATTAAGTCAGAAGTACCACTCACAAGCAAGGGAGAATAATGACCCTGAATACAGCTTTCTTCAAACCTACTGTCATTCAGGTGGGAAAAGGAATTTCTGTGGCAGGCAGAATATAGTAATTTCCCCTATTATAACTACACTGCAAAATTTTAGGCAAAATATGTAAGGTAAAAAAGTGGCAATGTGATACCTGTCTTACAGAAATTCTGTTCTATATCTATGATTTCATAAGGTTTTTTACAATGGCAGCTCCCTGTGCTGTACAGAGTCTCACTAAAAACAGCAGTTCTCCATAATCCACTTAAGGCTTACACAGGGCAGTACAAACTAGCAGCATGGTGGCCTTCAGCCAGAGGATGCGTTTCTAGTGAAATCCTGCAGCTATCCATGTTGTTTTTAATACGCTCCGATACCCTTATTAACAACCCAAAGAAATAAGTATGTGTAAAGTAACTGCAGGTAACATTTCAAAATGGCAAAACCATGATAGAATCATAGAATCATTTAGGTTAGAAAAGACCTCTAGGATAATCAAGTCCAACCTTCATCCCAACATCTCCCTGACCATTAGACCATGTCTTGAAGTGCTACATCTACTCATTTTTTTAATACCTCCAGGGATAGTGACTCCACTACCTCCCTGGGCAGCCTGTTCCAATGCCTAACCACTCTTTCAGAAAAGAATTTCTTCCTAATATCCAATCTAAACCTCCCCTGGTGCAACTTGAGGCCATTACCTCTTGTTCTGTCATTAGTTACTTGGGAGAAGAGACCAACGTCAGCACCACTACAACTTCCTTTTAGGTAGTTGTAGAGAGCAATGACATCTCCTCTCAGCCTCCTCTTCTGCAAACTAAATAATCCCAGTTCCCTCAGGTGCTCCTCATACAACATATTCTCGAGACCCCTCATCAGCTTTGTTGCCCTTCTCTGCACCCACTCCAGCACCTTAATGTCCTTCATATGCTGTGGTGCCCAAATCTGGACACAGTACTTAAGGTGTAGCCTCATGAGTGCCAAGTACAAGGGCACAATCATCTCCCTATTCCTGCTGGTAAGCAGTAACAAAGACCGATCAGTCTCCTGGCCTGTTTCCTAGCAGCTTCCATAGTAAATTTATCTGAATAGCATGATGCCAAAGTAGTCTTACATTTAGGAACATTGCAAAAAAAAAAAACAACAAAATGGGGCTCCCTTGTGTTCCCAGACCTAATAAGACCATTATTGTCCAAATGCAAGTCTGGAGAGGCTTGACATTGATAAATATAAGAGGATAAACATAGCACATCAAAATGAAAGTTAAAGGTGTTTTACAATTTCTAGTTACCATCAGGGAACATGAATAGTCATAGAAGTCACAAATCTGTAATTTGGCAGAAAAAGACAGTATCTGGAAGCTGAAACAAAAAATAATACTTAGACCAAAGCAGAGCAACAAGTTCTGAACTGAAAAGTAGTATCAGTAGAATAGTTTAGCTTGGAGTGGGATAGCACTCCATCACCTGAGTTTCCTTACCAAGACTAATGTCTTTATAATTTGTTAAAGGCATAATTCACCTTTTGTAGAAAGAGCCAAGTCCTTTTGGCCTGCATAACACAGCAGTTCACAGCAGGATGTGGTTACAGTCCATGATATCCCCATTTACGATACAAGTGACAAATGTCCCAAGCATAAACTTGTCATGATATCAGGGCTAGCACTCCTAGCAGTCTCCTCCTTGCCAGAGGCTCTTTAACAATTACAAGTTTTCACTATTTAGATTTGATGTTTCTGTCAAAAAAAGAAAAATGAACATCAACAAAAAAACCACCCAACAACCAGCACTTTCCAAAAAACAAGAAATGGAAAAACCCCATCTGATGAGTAATAAATATGGTCAGAATAACTTTCCAAAATCTGTTTTGATAAAACCACAATTTTTAAAAAAAATTCAATTAATGCTAAGGAAAACTCTGTAGGAAAAAGTGTTTATAATTTAATTGAGGAAACTTAAAAAATGTCATTTAAAATCCCATTATATGACCTTTCATGTCTTATTCCTATATTGTTGCCTACAATATGAGCACAGAACATCTGAATAAGTCTGGGCAGGTGTTTATTAGAAATTCTGTTATGACTTCAATTAATCTATTGATGAAATACCATTCTCATTCTAAGTCAAAATATCACGTGTTTGGCACTGAAACACCTTGACACCACTTTGAATATTTAACAGATAAAAATTCAGAAATTAAAACCTTGGCAAAATTACGGTGAGTGAGGAATTCTCAAAAACTGCAACTTTAATTTCAAATGCAGATCAGGAACAAAGTTCAAAGGGGCATGATTCTTCACAAAACTGATATTATAGGTTTGACTGCCTCTACACAGCAGGTTTGATTGATGGGTTTATTGGTTTTGGGTTTTTTAAAGCTGCTTGTTGCAGAGAAAAACATAACATAACTTCCTACTTCATTGGTCTTGATGAAAGATTTGCTCAAGTAATGGCCAATCTATCCCCAGTTAGACTCAGGAAGGTTGTTCAGATTCTAACTCCTGTGGCCACCCTCTTAGAATATAGATATAGGACCTAAAGAGACAAGGAAAAGCAAAAGAAACAGTGCCTGGCCAAAAGACTCCATTCTTATCTTGCACTCTGACCCAATCAAAGACCTTTTGTTGAAATAATGTTGAGTGAACTGGCAGACCCAGAAAATTCAGACATATCTCCTGTGTATGCCCAGGAATGCAAAGCTGGTTACTGTCCGACCATAACCACAACCACATATACATAACTTTCCATTTGAGGGTATGCATGTGCTCATCTCTCTCTCTTTTTACTTTACTGTGCACGTTGGCAAGATGCTGAGGAGACATAATTGCACATAAAAGCAGCAGCATTGTTATTAAAAAGGGCCTTGCTACAATTAAATATTGCTGATACTTGGAGGTGGGAAGCATATGAAAACTGCTCCTAAGAGAAGAGACAAGAAATCCAGATATTTGTGAGCAAGGAGGGAATAAAAAAATAGGGGTGGGTCATCCTCATAAGGATTTATTTTCATATTCTGCACCCCAGACTTATTAAAGGACATGAAATAAGTACAGTTTCATTAATCTATACTATCCCAGAGGATGGTCCTCCCAGTATGTGGATTGCCAGAGGTGGCAAGAACCTTAGACCTCTCTACTGCATGTATTGTGTCTAATTAAACACAAAAATGGAGCTGGTGACGAAGAAACCACAGGGGTTTTTGTAACCTCCTGGAATATTAAAACATAGACATTTTGTTAATTATGGGTATGTAAGGGGACTTTTCTCTGTGTGTCTGCACACACGCCTTCCCTTAAATCTCCTACAGACATGTTTATAGAAGGAAGGATAAATATTTTTCCATAGCTTCATGGAAAATTACTATGAGAAACCTCGGAGGAACACAGCTGTGGGGTCCTTCATTACCTCAGCATGAGCAGAGCCTTCTATGCACTGAAATTTCATTGTGTTTTGCTGGGTATGGGCTCCCAGTTATATCCTCAGCCCTTCTGAAACACCATGCCAAAACGATCAATATTTTTCAGCCAGTTAGTATGTTAGAGGGAGCCACCAAGGGGGAGGATTAGTTTCTGACCTAACAGATTTCATGCTGTTTCCCAAAACTATACCCAATTTTATAACTTGAGAAAAATGGTCAGGGAGATGTCAGCTCTCAGATAAGACCCAAGCTAGTACTTAAAGAGACAAAGCCCTTCTACATCATCTTTTAACTCCAGAAACCTAACAACATCCTAGAAAGTCACATCCCTGTGCTCCACACTGAGATCAGACAGATATTTTTGTCATACACCTTGTCCCAAACTGCAAAAATAACACCTTCTTTCTCAGAGGTAGCTGCATTTTTGCAACAAATTAAAAACCAATTTGGTGCTTCTCAGTAAGTCCACTAAAGGTGCCAGGGATTCTCTGCAATGAAGGGCTCTTTATAAAAATAAAAAAAAAAAGTCCTATAAACAAAGCCATGCAGTAGGCAAAAAAACTCACCCAGAAACTGGACAGCTTTCACTGCCTCTGATCACTCAGGTGAGACTGACCAAGATTGGCATGAAGTTGATGGGCAAGCTGTAGAAATAAGGAAACAGGAAAAAATAAAACAAAATCAGGATAAGAAAATATTTATTATTAAGGGCTTGCTGCCTACTGAACAGTTGCTAACACAGATAAAAACACCCTTCACACTAAAAAACACTCGAGCCACTGTTTCTTCATACTGTCTCTGTCAGTGAACAAGTCCAAACAGCTGACTGAATAATTAGGAGGATAGTGGGGTTTATATATTAAAAATTTTATAGTGTGAATATTTTCATTCTGTATAAATATTGGTTTAAACGGAAAAACGGAAGCTTAAATATACAAGACAGGCTAGTGATTTTAGGAGTGAATAAGACCTTGATATCTACCTGTAGCCTTCTTTGGCATCTTTGTACGTATTCAGCAATACATCAGCCCCCCTCACTGACATACTGCATCTTAATGCTGAATCATATTTCCAGTTCAGTAGTCTTCCAGTTCCAAGCTGTCCTATTGACAGCAGTATTTGAGAGATGGAATCTAACAAATAGACAACTTTTTTTTCCACAGATTTCAAATTAACTGGAAAACTGGACAACCTAAAGCTCCCTTTCATGCTGCAGTTGACACACCAGAGGGATGAGATGCCATCTAGAGGGACCTGGACAAGCTTGAGAAGTGGGCCCATATGAGCCTCATGAGGTTCAACAAGGCCAAGTGCGAGGTCCTACACTTGGATCAGGGAAAACCCTGGTATCAACACAGGCTGATGGATGAGTGAATTGAGAGCAGCCCTATGGAGAATGACTTGAGGGTATTGGTGGATGAAAAGCTGGACATGAGGCAGCAATGTGTACTTGCAGCCCAGAAAGCAAATTGCTTCCTGGGCTGCATCAAAAGAAGCGTGGCCAGAAGGTCAAAGGAGGTGATTCTGCCCTACTGTCTGGTGAGGCCTCATCTGGAGTACAGTGTCCAGCTCTGGAGTTCCCAGCACAGGAAAATCATGGACCTGTTGGAGCAGGTCCAGAAGAGGGCCACAAAAATGATCACAGGGCTAGAACATTTCTCCTATGAAGAAAGGCTGAGAGAGTTGGGGTTGTTCAGCCTGGAGAAGAAAAGGCTTCAGGGAGACCTTACTGCAGCCTTTCAATACTTAAAGGGGGCTTATGAGAAAGAGGGGGACAAACTTTTTAGCAAGACCTGTTGCAATAGGACAAGGACAAATGGCTTTAAACTAAAAGAGGGTAGATTTAGACCAGATACAAGGAAGAAATTTTTTACAATGAGGGTGGTAGAACACTGGCACAGGTTGCCCAAAGAGGTGTTGTTAGGTGCCCCATCCCTGGAAACATTCAAGGTCAGCTTGAACTGGGCTCTAAGCAGCCTGATTTAGTTAAAGATGCCCCTGCTCACTGCAGAGGAGTTAGACTACATGACCTTTAAAGGTCCCTTCCAACCAAAATCATTCTATGATTCTTTCTCATTCTGGGTGGCTGCTTAAAATTCCTACAAATTCTACCTAATTTAAATACATGCAAGGTCAGAGGGAAGAAGTTAGTGACACTTTGTATAAACAGACTTCTTTTTCTTTCAGATTTTTAAGATGCTCAGTTTCATTCCTTCCAATTTTAGCTTCTTAAAAGAGAGATGTGAAAAAATAATAAATCAGAAATATAAAACCACAAAAAATTATCTGTTTTGTTTTTTCAATGCAGTCATTAAAAGTTTTCTAAAAAAGTAAGCATTCTTTTGTAAAAACAAATGTTTTGGTTTTTAAAAAAGAACATTTCTGAAAAGAACAGAATTTCCATTGACCAAAATTAATTGCAAGGAGAGGAAGCTGGGCTGGCCAACTGCCCTCCCGCCCACTACCCAAATTCTAAGATACTTGTGGAAAAAAATATATCTTGGCCCTAAAAGGTACAATCCATTAAGTCAACAAGGTTCTGCTGACTTTACTGGAGCTCAGACTAGAACCCATATAAGAAAAAGACAGTAATTAAGCATGCAGCCGGGCAACATCTCTCCAAACATAGCCAAGTTCAGTGATTTCATTTACCCATTTGAAAGCAAAGCACTTGATATGTCTGTCAAAGCATAACTGTACAGCAAGCTGCTGCCTCTCCAGCCTTCCCTTCCCTCCCTGTAACCTCCTCTTCAAGTCCCTGCATCTCACAGTTGCTCTGGATCTCTACTGGGAACATCCCTGCACCACCCATCCTGTCCCCTGACACCTCTCATGTCACAGGCACCCCATGCTCTCCCCTACTCTCAGAGGGCCTGTGCAAACCCTCCTCCTCTTCCTCTTCCCACCATCACGGTGAGCAACTCTCACTGTGCTTCATGCTGCAAAGGCCATGTCTGAAGGGGACTGAAAACACCCCTGGCACCCCTCTGAGAGAAACTACGGTCTGACCTAGGGAAGGCAGCAGAGATGCTCAGGGCTGTGGCTATGCTGTGCGGGTGTGGGGACTCCAGCTGGCCCCTGGTTTTCCCCTCCTAGGTAGTTCTTCTGGCTATGCCCCAGATCAGAAGTGCACCAGCTGTGACTGAAAGTTTGGAGCCAGCAAGATGAATCCACAGATCTAACCACCAAGCTGACACATCACCAGTGAAGGAGGCTCTCAGTTGCACTGAGCCAGCAGATGTAGCTATCAGCTGCTTCTTCCTCCTCCTCCCCGTCTGCACACAGCAGCCTGTGACTGTGGACCTGCCACTGAATTTCCTCAGCTTTTGTTGCTCTAAGCCTGGGTCATGGTGCTTCATGCTATCATTCCCTCTTTTCCCATTCTTCATGTATAAATAGCAGGCAGCATTAAAATGATAAGATTGTCAGAGAGAGAAGGAAAAAAAAAAAAGTTTTCCCTAGAGCCTCCCATTTCAGGCCTGTAATTGAGAAAAGCAAATACATACTACATTATTGTGATTAGTACTGAGTGAAACAAGCTCCCATCTTCTGTTTCATCTAAGTCTTTTCATGAAAGACTGAAGATAAGCTATTTTCTGCCTGCAGAATAGGCTCAGGCAGGTTTTTTTCTATATCCAACTAGTCACCTTTAACAGGAGGTCTAATTCGTACATCTAAAAACAAAGAAAAAAATGCTGTCGTTACTTATCTTTGCAGCAGAGCTGTGCTGAGTGCTGCTGAGCCTTTTTACTAACAGTGCTGTAAGGCAGAGAGATAGAAATCCTGCCCCTTCCCCCGGCAGAGCAAGTCAGAGGAGCTCTCCTCTCACAGGCCTTGCGTTGCCTCGAGCACTTTGATGATCTGGAGCTATAGCTACGGTAACTAAGCAAGTGTTTAAGGCCCAGACTCTGCTAACAAGCTCATTGCCATAATTTATTGCCATCACAGTCCTATTATAGGCATCAATGGTAGAAGTTGTTGCATCTTTGAGGTGCTTTCTTTGTTAAATGACAGGTTTGCAAAAAAATTAAAAATATCAAATGCCACACATCTTCCCTGTTCTATAGGCGTTGACATAATTACACACCAAACTCTCATAGAGCAGTGGTTTAAAATGTTACCCGTTTTCTGGTCCCGCTTCCTTCCTCCTGATTGTTACTGCCTTCTCAGCAGAGCTGGGAAACCGAGTATGTGTTCGTGCCTGCATTGCTTCCAAGTCTGGCAGTCCAGCTTAAACCCATCTTCTACAGACATTCGAGGCCCCTACGTAAACCGAGCATTAAACTTTGATATGTTTACGGGGACCTCTCTGACCATTTGGCTGCTTGTTTTATTGCCCCTTGCATATGCAAAGGCAAGTCCAGCCCACATGTCTCCTTCAGTGAAACCACCAGGAACATCCATGAGCAGATCTCTTAAGTCTCCTTGTAGTATAATGGGAATTATTTCAACAAAAGTCTTAAAGTTCAAGGAATGGCTTTCCACCACTCTGGCCTCTGTGGGATCTGAAGTGGCTCAAAATTACTTACATGAATTAATTTATTTACTGGCAAAAATAGCCATCTAAACCAGCAATCTTTGCCAACTTTTTCTATTATCTTTGAAAGTTTTGTTTTCCTAACCAAACAAAAAAATACCCAATGAATTTAGTTGCATTAGTCACCGAGCATAACATTTTTATCTGACAGGATATTTTTTCTTTTTTTAACAATTTTTTTTCTTCTCTGTGGCTAAGAAAAAAGGAAAACATGGAAAACTGTAAAGCAAAGAAATTATAAAAGGTATTCCATAAAAATAAGAGCCAATCAGCTCAATCAGGGTTAGTTTGTACATAGATTTCTTCCTGGCATTGTAGAAGTGCAGGTCAGTCTACATTCTGTGGCATTCGGAAAACGAGAAAATGCTGAGCATGCCATGGACTTTGCTGTTTAATTAGGCTTTGGTTGCCACCACAACTGAGCTTGGTCTAACAGCTACTGTTGACCGAAGGAGCAATCCTCCCTTCTCACCACTGCTACTGCCTTTTTGCAGGAGCTTCCCTGCTTACCAACCTCCCAGAGCCAGCTCAGCTCTCTAAAGCTAGAGAAGAAAGGAAAAAAACCAAACCCAAACCAAACAAAAACCAAAACCAACACACACACAAAAAAACAAACCACAAAAAACACCCCAACAAATTCAAGCTGCCCCCAAAACTATTTTTTTCTGCTCAACAAGTGAGTGAACCAACAGATCAGGCAGGTGTTACTCCCTGTACAAGAAGGAGGCAGGACCACAACTGCAGGGTGGGATGGAAGAGGGGGGAGGACATCCCTTTCAGTGATGAGAAGCTGCTGGATTGACACAGCTGTATCACTGCTGAGAAACCCTCCAATACAATCTGCTGACAAAGGCTGCCTGAGCCACTGCAGCTTGCCAGGAAGCAGTTGAGATGCATGCATTCATCCTATTCCACCTCCAACTTTAGCAGCCTGCAGTCTCCAGTGAAAAAGCAGCAAGAAACACCTGGGACAGCAACTTCTTCCACTCCCCCATGACATTTCTTAGCATACTCTTTGACCCAGTTGTTCCGAGGGACCCATGTCAGGCTTGCTAAATCAACATCAATAGAGAGATCCCAGGCTGGACACATGCACTGTGATTTATCATTTCTGTGCAACTTACAGGTATTTGGAGAAAGTCTATGGAGGAAAGGAGGAAAAAAAAAAAAAAAGACCACAGTTGGCTCCTTGCAATATTTTTACCACTGTTTGCCAGAGGAAGAGGTTATGGTTGTGTGGTGTACCCGTCACATGGGGCCAAGAGGCAGTGCAGGAGCAGCAAGCAACACTCACAACTCAAGACAGCCTTGCCAAGGGAAACCCTCACATGAGAGAACTGTGACAGACATCTGCAAGAAGCCCTGAGTCAGAAACACCACCAGCAGTACCTTCTCAGAGCAGAGCTTCTCCTGCTTTCTGTTGGGAAAAGAGTCAGCTTTGGCTGAAATTATAAAGCTGCCAGCAACACCATCAGTGAGGGAAAAGGATGCCTCTTTTTTTTTTTTTTTTAATAGTAAAAAACATGTACTTGGCCCCAGTGTGGACTTCAGGACCATTGTTAAGCACTGTTCCTCTGGGACCATTGCACAAACAGCATACAACACCCCTGTTTGTAGTTGCCACACACAGGCAGCTCTCCATAAGCAAGGGCAGAGGGCAGGTGGACCTCTTCCATGTGCCATTTCACTCTGTCAATAAAGCATTCACTGAAGATACCAGACTACTTCCTTTCCTTCAGAAGTTGCCCTGGACTTAATCTTTTCTGCTAATACATAGCAAATGTATCCCCAATCCATAAAATAAAGAGGTGGCTGAGCACCACAGAGAAATGAGAAATACAAGGTCAGAAATTTCACTCCTCTGTCTCCTACCCCCAGGGACATGCTCCTGTGCCCAGCCTGAAGCCTGTTTGAAGGCAGAAAACATTTCTGTGATTTTCCTAATTAAGCCACTGTGCACAACACAACATTCAGTGGTTCAGGGAAAGAGAGGATGCTATCTGCCCTTATGGCTAAGGTACACAGGAAGAAAGGTTTCCGTTCCCTTTCCAAGCAGTCCTGCAGAAGCATCCTCTGGATCAGAAGCGGGACCCAAACACTTTCCCCTTATAAACCAGATTAGACAAGAAATTGGGGCAAATCCTGTGGACGTCAAGCAGTTTCATGAAGGGAGCACTGCCCCTTCTCCCTCCAGCTGTGTTTTAAAAGCAGCAGCTGACAGAGCCTTGCATGCAGAGTTGCAGTACGTTGCAGGCAGGGCCACCCACTTTAGGGGCCAGGGGTCCACACATGAGCCAGGCACCTGACTTTTTCACCCCATCAAGACCAAGGAACATCTGGGCAGGAACACATGCAGAAAAGAGCTTCTGGTGCCTGGGAAGCTGATGGGTTTAGGCATCAGGTGAGCAGAAGTTTTGATAATTATAATTTTAGCTCACATTCTGAGTTTCTTGTAGCTCTGGCCCAGTCTCCCTAGAGCTGCCTCACTGGTGATTTTTCCCCAGGTTTCTTTTGCACATCCAGGAAAGAGATTGTGTTATCTCTCAACAAAACATAACATATTCTAATATCCTAGCAGTTGGCCCCAGGACATAATTTATGGGACTCTGGTTGCTTATGGCCTAGTTTACAGTCAGCTTCCCAGAAACATTGCATGCTTGCGTA
This sequence comes from Brachypteracias leptosomus, assembly GCA_013401335.1. Taxonomy (NCBI): domain Eukaryota; kingdom Metazoa; phylum Chordata; class Aves; order Coraciiformes; family Brachypteraciidae; genus Brachypteracias; species Brachypteracias leptosomus. Next base: position 256,480 of record VYZX01014705.1, read on the forward strand.
AAGTTGAGTACAACAATTAATCTCCAGTTCCAAATGACAGAAACATTTAGTCAGAAGCAAACTTCATGAAAGACAAAAGAGGCTTCAGGACAGTCAGCAAGAACCAGTATGAATCTCTGAAATACCATGTATTTAATATTCTCCATGATGATTTAATTAAATATGTAAAACAAGAATGAGCATACTCATTATCAGGAAAAAAACCAAGTCTTGTTTAACTGTAGCTGATACTTCAGAGCTCAGAAACACTTTCTGGATTGTCATTATGTGATTAGAAAATACTTTCCTATTTCCCATTTCACTGAAGTCTTCTGCTTTCTAAATAACCTTTCTGGATTTCAGGAGGGAAAATGAGGGGTGACTGACCAAGATTAAAGGTCTGAGGCTTTTTCCTCATTGAAATCTGGCTCTCATTTTCCCAGAAATACCTGAACTCAGAGTTAAATTTCCAAAGACTAGTCCTTCCTGCCAGCAAAAAGAAGACATTTGCCAGGCTGTCTTTGGAACATCAGCAACACCACCGTGATCAAACATTTGGGAAGGAAACTGGCCCATCTATAAAGGATTTGGCCAGGACACAGAGAGATCAGCTTTGCAAATGGTCACTCTCATCCTCTTTATGATAGCAGCAAGGTGAGAAACAGATACAGAGGAGTTCACAGCTCCATGAAATGTGATGGTTCTCACACCTACCAAATCTGATGTTAATGCTACATATATATATTACCAGATATTTGACTATATTAAAGTAATATAGAAATCATAATGGTAAGACAGAGGGGAAATTGTCCTTACATTTTCTGGGACTGTTTGGAATATAAGTCCTGTCATGCTGATACAGAAAAATACTGTACTGAATAACTTCACCACAATGTGGTGAAAACTACATTCTCTAATGCAGTATATAAGCCAAATTTCTTCTATAAGAGTAGCAATTAGGAAACATTTATACTGGTTTAACAGTAGTATTAAGCCTGGGGTACCCATGATTAAAAAAAAAAAGAAGTGACTTTTTGAAATACAGTTGTTGAAATTTTCCCCTGAAAGACACAAAGGGACATTGTCATCTACCACTAAGTGTGTAGCTCCTGCACAAAGCTACATCAATTTAAACCAAAAAAAGAATATTTCCCATTGTTTCCAGATTGGTCCAGATCATCAAGGTACATCATTTTGCAAAAGGAATTAAATGATGTTAACATAAAAATGAGAAAATTCTCTCACAGTGCAACCAACTCTCCTAACAATGAAAAAATTGCAAGTTTTCCCCTTTCTTCCTTATCAAATTAAAAATATTAGTTAACATTTCTGACATGTCAAACATCTTGAGATGTGTTTTACTGCACTGCCATTCAGTGGCATTTTTACTGCTTTTTTCTTTGAAGAGTTGAGCCCTGTGCTTATAGAAGTCCACAATCAAATTGCCATTGACTGCAGTGAAATTTAGGCCAGATCCTTCTCAGCCTAGATTAACCACTAGCCTCTTGGGAGTCTTCAGATCTTGTACCAAAATCACATAAATTGGAAGTAATTGCAGATGTCTTAGGTAAGTATGAACGTAAGTTACATGGAGACTATCTATGCCCGTGTACAAATTTAATGGTGATACTTAAGTCTAGCATGCAGAAAAGCTTTAAAACAAGACTATAGTGGTTATAACTTATGTGTAACACACCATGAATTATGTTGCTTAATATCACCAGAGTCAGGTCCTCTCTTTCTGTTGGACTTCCCCAGAGCCCCTTCAGTGAAGTGGTCACTGGCTGTGGCCAATAAGCTGACAGGTGCAACAACCATCTCCTATTCAGAGGCAGTGTAAAAAAAGTACTGAGGCTACTTTACGAGATAGATAAATAGAACTAGAGAAGTCACCACCCAAAACACAGGCCACCTGCAGGACTGGAGTGGGAGCAGAGCTGTGCTGTGGTGTTTCAGGGGTTTCTGAAGAGTTTGAGAGTTATTGCATGGAGCTGTGTGCCTGTAAGAGATAAGCAGCAAAAAATACAAGAGCACAGAAAGAAGGCAGTAAGGACACATCAGATATAGTTGGAGACACTTGCCCAGGAGTACTGGGATGGAAGTGATGTTTCTGCTAGAAAACAGACAGGAATTGTGAAAAAAGTCACTTTCCGTGAACACAGTGGTGCTCACACAGTAGGAGAAACTGGACTTTATGTACATTCTTTACAAAAATAATCAGACCTGAAAGACACTTGACTAAGACATCAAGATATGTAACCCATACTAGTCAAACAGAAAATGTGACAACTTCCCCACCCCTCCTTCTTTTTGAGAAAGAACAGAGTCCAGGCTGGCAAGGACAGTTGGTTTATATTTTGGTTGGTAGCCTCATGGCTACCTTTATTCTCCAGACCTTGAAAACCATTTCCAAAAGTCTACACAGTTACTTTTGTCCATCACCACAGCCACAGACCAGCCTGGTACACACACAGGCCTGGACACCAGTGCCTAATTCATCTGCACTGATCAAGTTAGAAGAAACCTTCCTCATGAAAAGATACTTTTAATGAGATTCCCTCATACAGGTCAAAGCCTACAGGGAAACAGGAGCCAAACACCATGAATAGGAACATCACTCAGAAAGAAATTTCACTAAAGAGTCTTTGCCTAGGCACTGGGGGTAACGATGACAGCCCAGAAAGAGTGGCTAGAATTAGGGGAAAGTGCCTCTTGCACAGGATCTGAGGTTGCTGTGAGCAGTACTTCCTTTCAACAACAACCAAAGTAGCAATTTGCAAGTTCAGGGCAGCTTCATGGACCTATAAGAAAGCTGGGGAGGAACTGTTTACAAGGGCATGTAGCGATAGGACAGGGGGCTAATGGTTTTAAACTAGAAAAGGGTAGATTTAGATTAGACATTAGGAAGAAGTTCTTTACTATGAGGGTGGTGGAACACTGGAACAGGTTGCCCAGAGAGGTGGTGGAGGCCTCATCCCTAGAGTTGTTCAAGGCTGGGCTGATGAAGCTCTGAGCAACCTGATCTAGTTAGATATGTCCCTGCTGATTGCAGGGGCATTGGACTAGATGACCTTTGAAGGTCCCTTCCAACTCAATGCATTCTATGACTCATTGTCACGAGGACCCAGAAAAAGTGAGAAGCCACAGGCAGGAGCCAGGCTTACCCACAGCTATAGATGGTCTCTGGTGTACCCTTTGCCCAACTGCACCCGTATGAGCTGTCTTTCAACTCCTTCCCTTTCTCCTCCTTGTGTCTTATTGCTTCAGTTGCCTTTTTATAAAACTGAGAGCTTGGCTTTACTATTTGGGCTCCCCAACACAGACCATAACCATAGCCTGCCTTTGTTCCAAGGCATTTTTCCCTTTTCTGTCAAAGGAGACACTATATGAAGTAGCAAGACAAGTTACTTCTGAAAATGAAAAGTAACTGTCCTGCTGTTGGTATTGCAATAGCAATAATGAACTCCAATAACTCCAGTCAGCCTGTGCTAGTGTTAAAGTTGGTAACAAAGCAAAGCTTGTATCAGCAGACTCTCTAAACACATTTGTTAAGCATGTGTTTAAGGATTCAGCTAAAACAAGGACTGACATGTCGTAGTATCATCTAAGGAAGCATCTTTTTTTCCTCTTTTTAGCCTTTGGAAAAAGCATAGTCATAGCTACATCTCATATATTGCACAATAATTGAAATTTTCATAGAGAATTCCAGAGCAAATTGTTAGCAGATCGTACTGCCACAAGCTTGTCAGCATTGCTTTTTTCTCTTTTTTTTTTTTTTCAATTCACTTTAAATTTGTGTTCCATCATCATCTTATTTCATAATTTGTTCATCTTGTAACCCTCTGATTTAAAAAAAGCCAAAAAAAAAAAAAAAAAAAGCTATTTCTAAAGTAAACAGTATTTTCCCCTTTCACTACTCCAGGAAACAGAAATTTTTCCCAAACTCGTAATTAAGGAAAAGTCAGAAAGAGTTCAGATTTTATGAGCAAAGCAAATAAGATGTTATAGTATTAAAAACATCATGGAATTCAGCTTATGAAGTTCTAGATCTTTTTGCAGAATAGAAATCTCTGACAGATAGTGTTTCCTTCTCATGAAAACGTAGGTTCTCAAAGCATTTCAAATAGCTTTTAAGCAGGCTTACAGTTAAAAGTACAGAATATAAGTCTTTAGTGATTGACATTGCTCTTCCAGCTGCTGTCTGTAATTATCTTACCTGAAGGTAGATGTCTTTTTCTTGATGATTTCGTTCTTGTCCATTCAAAACAGAGACATAGTGTCCCCAGTTTGGGCCATACTGACCCTTCATATTATCATATCTCATTTACTTATTCTCTTGATTGTGAGTCAATGCCCAAGCAAGGTCCTCTAAGGAAAATTTGGAGGGGGATTGAGAGTCAGCAGAGGGAGCATCACAATAGCTTCCATATGTGATCATTTCTTGCAGAAGAATCCAGAGATTTCAGCTAGTCTCAGGACTCTATTGTGTTAAGAAACATACATGCCTACAGTAAGCACGCTTACATTGTTTTACCACATTTTCCATGCAGGCAATGGATTTTTTGCAAAGGTCATTGGAATCAAGCCAGTCACCACTGGAAATATAAATCGTGTATTCTTCATGTTGAAGCATAAAAGGCAGGAGGAGAGAAAGAGGGGGGAAACAAGAGACAGATTTGCAGCTTTCTTCTTTTTCTCATTTATAATTAATATGGTTATTTCTCTTCATAACATCACTATTCCTGGTTCTTCTATAATGCTCGACATCCAGGAATCTCAAAATATATTGGAAAGGAAGTACTACTGTCCTAGAAGAAATCAAAGCCCAGAAAAGCAAATTTATCCAATGCATCAAATAATTATTCTTCCTCCTGGTATATATTTCTAGAACAGGATATGCCCCCAAACACATGAAAACTGCTTTTGCCCTCTCGTACAACTCTGGATGCCCTATGGAGAAATCCAGACCTCTACTACTAGGAGCTGGAGTTCAGCAGAGTCACGGTTTCATAGCAGAGGGCTGATTCCATACATTTGTGAGCTGTCTCAGTAACAAGCTCTTTTTCAGCGGTCCCATCTATTTTTTTAGCTTCATCTACCCACAGAGGTTTACAGGTACTGATTCCCATTCCATTTCCCTCCCACTGGGGGAGGTTAATGGCTCCAACTCCAAGATCAAGTCTGCCACTGGAAGGAATTTGTCCCCAGGAAGTATTGCCATGAAGGAGCCCAGCCTGCAATGGGACACAGAAAGGCGATTCCACTGCCCATTCAACAAACTTAAAGCCCAGCTCTTACACATCCATCAAAGTCCACTTTAATTAGGAGCCTAAAGCTATTTTACTCATCAGTAATAAAGGAGCAATTAAGTTGCAGCTGAAAATGAATTAATGAGATACTGCAAACAAGCTAATTAACTCCTTCATGGGTATTCAGATAGAAACCACACAAAAAACCCACAGGGTACGCTAATTACCTCAGGGGTCTGACTAAAAATGAAACAAAAAAATAGAAAACCACAACATTTGGAGCAAAGTCTAGAAGTCTGTCATTAAGCCATCTTCTCTCATGTACAGTAAGCATAGGAAGCTGTATATGACACTGCTCACATGGAAACGTCTGCAGTTCCCATGTACAATGGATCAAGAACAGCATCAAATTTGGTAACACTAAAATTGGACGTATTTGCTCCATTTCCCTTGTCAGATGCTCTGGGTGCCACTCTCCTCACCATAAGCAGAAGAGTTGGTCTGTTTAAACACACTCTGAGGGAAAGTAGAGCTTCTGCATGGAGAGCCGGCAAAAGCCAGCGTGAGGTATGTGACATTGTACAGTGCCTGGCTGAGGCTGACTTACATGGCACAGTTTGAGGAAGAACAAGAGGGTCTCTGTGTATATGTTAAGGAGGTTAAACTGTCATCCTTGACAATTCACATTATCTGTACAACATTTCACTGCCACTAGCTCAGGAATCCATAAGACCATTGGGCCTAATTTGTTCATCCCCATGCTTTGGTCATTTATGGCCATGCAAGGACAAGTGAAATTCTACTCTTCAGGCAGAGAAGAGTTTTACTGAGACTTTTTGCTCTGGTACAAAAATTATGCTTGAAATTTAGAGAAGCAGAGAAACAAACCCTTTCCACAAAGTCCATGTGGTGGCAAAATACAGCTGCTTTTCAAAACTCAAAACCTAGGCTATTTTTAAGGAGAAAGTCAAAGGCTCCCAGTGCTCACAGTGGAGTCTCAGCCCGCAGAATTCAATAACCAATCCAGGAAACCCATTTCAACACCAAGTTTCAAAGAGGTTATTGTAAACAAAGAGTGAGCCCACAGAACAATATGATTCTTGATCCCCATTTAACTAGTAGGAACACAGAAAAGCCTCAGAAGTGGAGACATCTGTATTTATGTAGAGTGTTTTCCCTGCCTCTTTGTACTCCATTAAATTGCAAATAGTGAAATGGAATTTCTTTTTTGTGTAGATTAGCCCTTGCATCTTAAACCACCCCAGCTACAACAATGCCACAACTAAAATATGAGAAGGACACTCTCTGAAAGCTGCAGAAGCATTACAATATTTGTTTATAATTAATATCATGGTAATTAAGCCTGACCTCATCGCAGTTCACAGCAGCCACTAGCAGCTTTATTGGAGTTTGTCTGAACTTACAGAGGAATGAGATCAGAATTAGGCCTTTAGGACAGTATTTATGTATGACAGCTTGTCCAGAACCTGACCTCATAAGTCTCTTTCTTTATTTGGATTTGGTCTGCAGTGAGACTTTTGCTTCTCATTCATATACATACACCATTTTTACTTTTTCCTGTTAAGGCAAGCTAGGACTAGAGTCTGTCACACGAAGCCAGGCACAATAAGCAATCAGACAATGAGCTCTTATTGAGATGGATTACAAAACAAAAAGTTTTCTTTTTTCTCTCTGTACCTGCTTAGCTAAACAAAGGTTACAAACCTTATAAAAGATTATTTTGCAAGAAATAGAGCTTGAGGTTCATTTTGTCAAGATGATGGCCAAGCCTTCTAGGTGCCAGTCAGCACAAGTATTACCCATAGACTGACAGAATTTGTTAGCTAACATGTTTTAGTATAGGAACACAAAAATATTTATTGCGTGTACTGTGCTTTTCTACAGGAAATACGTTAATGCTTATTATGGTCACTAAATCATTTAATCTAAACCTAAGTAGGTTGCACTTAGTAACAAAGATATACCATTTTTAACATTGCAAGTCACCCACATTCCTAGCTCAAAATTATTCTGCTTGCAATGTATTTTTTTTTCTTTCTAGTTTATCCTGGATGATTTAAGAGGGAGTCTCATGAAGTCACCAGCACACCCAAAGCTTATATGTTTTGAATACCAGACTGTGACCCCACAGTTTGCACGTGTGTGTTACAGCTATAACTGCACTGTCCCAGCAAGTAGTTTGCTGCAGTTTGCCCTGGGGAAGATAAGCCGGAGCATAATCTATGCAGGTCTTGAGGCTGTTGAAATGCATACGGTATCCCTTGACAAAAAAAAAACCCCAACAATAAAAAACAACAAATCACCAAGCAAAAAAACCCTAACCCTACAGGGCTCCAAACTGATCTTCATCTATATCAAAACATAAAGGAAGCTAGGCAAAATAACTATTGACTTCTGGTTTTATTATTTGTAAAGTTTCTTATTCAGTGTTACAAGATAAAAAAAAAAAAAGCGAGCCTTTCTGGCTCATGCAAAAAGAATGTGTGATTGTTCGTTTTTATTTATTAAGTTGCAAGCCCATCTAATGGTAATGTCAAATTTATTACTAGTCTCCTTGGATGCAGGACAGAGGAATAAGAAGTCTTCCCTTCTGCTGAGAGAAAGGTCCATGTGGCTTCCATCTCTGCCACTCAAGGAGGTGCAGTTATAAAAATATAACATCACAGTCACACTAAATACAGCTTAGTGGAAAAACTGGAAGTGGAAGAACTAGATTCAAGGGCACCTGGATTTTATTCCGGTTTGGTCACTGATTTTAGCAGAGTGAAGTGACTGCCTCTTTGTCTACTCCCTTCCTCCTCCCTCCAGTAAATAAATTATAGTCATAACTTATTATAAATAGCATTTACACTGCAAGAATATTACAGTAACCTGCAAGCCTACTGTCAGGTCTAACTAACATTTAAAGCGCACACTGAGCAGGGCAAAGTACTGTTAACAGTTGTAAAGTGCTGGATTTTGAGCTATACTGATAAGGCATTGCTTTAGTCTGTTTTGTATTTTACAGCCACGCTCTTCTGTTCTTATCAAAATGTAGTATATAACTGCCAGCTCTGAGGAGTTTCTGAGCGCAAGCTCCTGCCAAGCTTATGCCACATTCCCCACACAGCATTTTCTCCTAGGCTTTTGCTCTGCATGCAGTAGATGGTGTTGACTTTGACAGAGAAAGCATTAAGGATTATTAAAAGTATGCAAAAACCCACTTGTTTTCCAGGCAGCACTTTTGGGCTGAATGTCACTTGCTTTTCCTGAAAGCAGAAAAGATGTTCTTCAGAAATAAGCTCCTCCTGCTTCTCTGATGAATAAATTTATGTATTTTCAGCTAAGTTTGTGTTTTTCTCAAGAAAGAATCTAAAATCTACAAGGAGGTATAGAATGTACTTATCATCATTCAGGGGGAACAGGTCTGCTTGTCTCTTGAAGATGTAGTATTTCAATATTAACACAACGTAGCTGCTGGAAGAGATCTAATCCTAGTGTATTAGCAGACCTTTCCAGCATAAGTGCAAAAAAACCCACCAAACTTAAAAAATTAGTAACAGAGACCAAATCCCAAGAAGATCAGCATTCTTTTCCTTTTCTAAACAAAGTTGTTTTTTGTTTTGGTTTGGTTTTTTTTTTTGGAAAGTCACATAATTCAGGACTTTTCCCCACTGTTGAAAAACAAAAAAAGTTTAAACAAAACAGTTATTCCAATTGGCTAACACTACATATCCTCTTAATTTTCACTGCCATACATGCTGATCTTAGGCCATGAGAATAAGGACCTGTGCTTAGTATTTCAGTTGTTTCTAGGGGCAAGCTTCTGGAGAGGGAGAACAAAACATTGGCGCCACAGTTATGTCAAAACTTTGTTAACCTGGTTTATTCAGCATTTTCTTTTCCTGCATTGTCTCACTTTTATCTGCTGTCAGAAAAACATTTCAGCACCATCTGAGAGAGATCTGTAACTTTTCATGGTACAGGACCTTTGGTTCTAACGGCTTCTTGGAGTATTTTTCACATTGCAGCCGAGACCTGTGAATCAATGATCCTGCTCTGCACTCCCTCGGCTGTCTCTTGCTTATAAGCAGCCTGAGCAAGGCGAATCTCTCTCCACCTCCCCTGCAGTAAAGGTTTATTTACATTGACTGTCTGACACCATTTAGACTGGATTAAACTGCTGTGCAACCACATCTCAAATTGACTTATGTGCTCCCACTCCTTCCACCACTGGCACACTCCTGACCATACATAGAGCTGCATCAAGCAGCCTTGCTAGCAGAAGGGTAATTCTCAAAATAAAGCGAGCAGACAGCTCTTAGCTGCCTTAATGAGCTACATCAGGTCCACTCATGGTTCTGGGGCAAGAGCAGAGCATGAGGGAGTGACTGAGGAAGAGCTATGTCAGCCTTGAGTTAGATCAGCTCAAACTGAGATGGCTCCATATCCTTAGGTTATTTTGAAAACTATGAATTTAAGTGCCATTGGCAGGAGTGGCCAGGGGCACAGACACAAACCAGGTGCTCCCAGCTTATGAATTACACTGGGAGCTCATCCATTGAGGCAATCTGCCTGTGCGATTTTGCCCACAGCAAGTACAAGGTAACCTGAGCTGTGAGGTCTAAATGGCACAACTTTAACCCTTCAACCCCTGTAAGTTAACTCGAGATACCTCCCATTTGCTAATGGCATGCAAAGAGATCAGCTGATGTGGTGGCCAGTCACATAACTGCATAATACATCTCAGATTTAAGGAATACTGATTAAGTCTTCTCAATAGGTAACTGAGACCCATTCCTTGGAGCCTCCCTATGAGGGCTGCAGAGTAGAGACATTGCACTGGTATAACAGGAGCAGGTCTTCAAGTGAAACACATACCCAGAGACAAAGAAGTCTGAATGAACTTTTTAAGATTAATTCAAACCTTAGTAAGTACAGAGATTTACCTAAAATTATTTTAAAATAATTGAGCTATTCCAAGCAATTCCCCATGAAAATTTAGAAAAAATTCATCTAAGTGTTCCCAAACAGGCCATTATAAGCAGGAGACAAACTATTTTAATCATTGAAAGCAACAGTAGAAAAAGTAGCAGAGCAATAACAGGTTTCACTTGTCATTCCAGAACAAGGCTCTCTACGGTTTATTAAACCAAAATGCATCTTTTTTTAAAAATAATTTTATGATCTCACTGAAGAAACAGACAGTTGCAGTTCAACATGCCACTAGAAAAATAGACATATATTGCTCGTGCTCTATCAGAGTATCACATTAAATTCACTTATAACCTTTAGAGAAGAAAGGGAGAAAAAAACAACTATTAAGACTATACAAGCTGGTATACTGCACCACCCTGCAATTTTAAAGACTATAAAGAAATCCATCCATACTTGAGCTCAAGATGTCAGAGCTGTCCTTTTCTACAGTTCCCTCACTGTGGTCCACAGCAAGCGGAAAAAAAACAAACCAAACCAAATAATCTTAAACAAAACATAATAATTAAAAAAAAAAATCATATAGCAACCAAAGGTGGGAGGAGGGGGCAGAGAGGGGAGGAAAAAGAGGGAGAGAGGTGTGGAAAGAAAAAGAAAAAAAAAGAAAAGAAAAATATATCCCAGAGAACATTACATCAGTTCTCCTCCCAGTTTTATTTAAAACACACGTGCCATCACTCACAGCTCTGTGGTTAGTGGAAAATATGACTGCAACTTCCATGGTGTGGGGGTTGTATAGAAAAAAAAAGGACCTTTCTTTGGCACAGCTGAATTTGGCTACTGATGGAAGGAAAGAGGGTGGCATATTTGTACAAAATCCCTGTGTTTTGGCAGGGAGGATAGTTCTGGGTAAGCCACCTAGCTATGTTTTGTTCTTTAGCAGAAGAATACACACATACTGCTTCACTTCAGCACAGAGGGTAATACAGAAAGAGTGCAGCACAAAGAACAACATGTTTCCCTATGCAAACAATAATTCAATTAGATTATCAATGAAAATGCAGTCCTTATAAAATAAATTAATTTAGGTCAACAAGTATTTTACTTTATCTACCAGAGCAAGGATAGATAGTATAAAATACTCATCCTGAAACCAAAACACTACCTGGTTTTATGCTTTAAAGGTGAGTCAGCAAACAATCCTCAGACTGTTATGGTACAGGCAAGCTGTTCAAAATTGGAGCCAAAAAACAAAGCAGCATTCAAAACTCCAGCAAAGCCCAAGCATCACCCATTCATCAAGGACTGGATTTTGTGTGTGCATGTGCAAGAGGAGGAAAGATACAGAATGTAAGACATCTAGATGATTTTCAAGGCTTCTGAAGAGCTCTACACTATTTGACACTGTGCAATTAGTCACCGTGTCAGCTAAGTTTGACTTCCAGAGAAGCATATTTTCAGAAGGGTCCAGGGTCACTATTCAAAAGTCATTAGCCAGCTATTTTGAGAAAGTCTTTAAAATCTTAACGTTTAAAAATTAAGATACAGTGATTTTCTTCTATTTGTCTTGTAGAGGTTTAGGGCTCACACTTCCAACTTCTCCAAAGTCATTGTTTTTAATGAAAAGGTGATTTTTCCAGGTTTCCAAGAGATCTTAAGAGCACCAGAAAGCAAGAAAAAGTGGCAAATTTGGCAGCCCTAGGACTCCTCTGACTCATTTTCAAGCATGGCACACTATCACTGCTCTCATAGGTTCCCATCGGCCCTCTATGTCAGGAGTTCAAGCCAAGCTCTGACACATGAATGAAGCCATACCCACTAGCAGCAGCAGCATTTCTGGTCTCTACTCATCACAGGTTGAGTCATGGTGGCTCACGGAGCACCTTGTGCTTGTGTTCCCAACACTGGGACTGTACAACACAGGGGAGAAGGATGGGAAGCCGCTGGCTGCTGTGGAGGAGCACTAAGCATGGACTTTTCCCAGGGGATGTCCCCTTCTGGTGGCCCATGGCCAGTCTGCCAGGCTGCCTACATGCACCACCAGGGAGGATGGAGGACCAGTTCTCAACTGGCCTACTTCCAGTAATGTCCCTCCATCTCTTCAGCCGCACTTTGTTCTTTTTCATTCTCTTTTCAGGCCACAAATTAGGTGATATAAGTACGCAGCAAGAGCGGCAGCCTATGATTATCATTTTTCCGCAGTGAATGGGTAGCAATGAAGTCTAATTAAAAGAACAGCAATGAAAAGTGAGGCACAGTGAAGCCACCCACCAACCTCCAACCTCATAACACTCTGTGAACTCAAAAACTAATGGAGTTTACACCAAAGTGACCTCAACGAAAAGCACCTCAAGACAAGTTAGCATTTGCGATAGTGAAAGCTAGGTGCAGGTACTATCCTTGGTCCAAGGCAACTGAATAACTTACTTTACCTAGATACCAATTGTTGGATGAGAAAGATGAACCTGTGTGTTAAATCTGCAAACACATTAAGCACCAGCAAAGCATCAGTAATAAAATGCTGCAGCTGTTTGCAAACTGCCCACCTATATCAGTGGTGGTAAAAATATTTAACTACATTAGACCTATGAGTGAAGTTGTCCTGGTGATGAATTCTGGATCTGAAAAAAAAAAAAAATGGTGTACAAGAAAGCCTCATTTCCTTTTTATTTTGTATAAATCTAGGATGCCAATCCAATTCACACAACTCTATTGCTGCTTCTTTTATTGTCATCCAAGGACATCATAGAGACAAGAGATGCACGTTTAACAACATTTTTTAAAATTTTGTTGTAAAAACCCTCAAAAACTTACCAAAAGTGTAAAAACACATGAAATGCCAGATCACAACCTGATCTTCAGTTGCATATTTTTAATATCTGCAAACATGATCAGATTTCAAGTCAAGACAATTAATTACACCTGAACACATAATCAGAGTCTGAGTTTTAAAACAACTAATGAAAGATATGAAGTTCCAAGATACAAGGAGGTTTTTCTGTTTTCTTTTTTGTTGTTGTTAATCTTTGGGAAAAAAAAAAAAAAAAGGCCTGTTCACTTGAGGCATTCACCATTGGACACTAAACCTTTGATGAGCGTCAAGAGGGCAATTATCTCTAAAATAAAGACTTTTGTATATCATGGGTCCCACATTCTAAGTTCAGTCTGAGAAGCAGGAGGAAAAACGATTCAGACGTCAACAGTGAATTGGCCAAAGATCTCTATGTTACAGATATACCACTGTTACATTTTACAAGGCATTAGGAAGCGTGACAGTCATTTGACCTACCAAACAGCAAGCACTTTTGATGCAAAGCCTGATTGTCTCTTATACTTTGTCACGCCATTTAGTTTCAATGATTTCCTGAACTCTGCAAGGAACTATGCTAATGTTCCAATTTTACTTTTGTCAGTTTCAATGTGATCCTCATTAAAACGAAGCTGTCAAAATTGTTTTGATGCCACTTTCCTTGACAACATCTGCTCAGTTTCCCCTGTTGTCACCTTGACTGTGGGAAATAAGATTTAAAAAAAATCCTCACAAAAATCTCATGACTACTTTTTATCTGTAAGAGACATTATGCAGTAGTGAGAATTGAGGCTTAGAGTCTGTTCTTCAAAATCACAGTTCTTTAATACTTATGAATAAAATGTTATTCCATAAAGAGTCCTACTAGTTCTAAACTAAATTTCCCCCCATGTCCATGTCAATTGCAAGAATCAGAGGTAATTATCAGGGTAAAAGTTTACAAATCATATCTTTATTCACCTTGTTTTAGCGACACGGAGTTCACATTCCACTTCCCATTTTCCCCAATCAGTTTGGGAAAATAGAAAATTGACCTCACAAATTTCTGCCAAATGCAATAGAGGTTAACATGCATGGATGTAAGTAGTTGAGGACCAGAGGCATATCTCATTCAGTAGGTGTACCAGGAGCACAGTAATCTCAATGACAGAGACACAGGCCATTGGGAAGGAGCTTCAGCTGCTCCAGCTAAACCCTCTGGCAAACATGAGTTGAGTGATCAGGAAAGAAGACTTTAAGTATAGTTTTCTTTTCCAATAATGACATTTACCACCATTTATAAACTTCTACAATCTCTTAACACTGCCTTGAGCTGTGTAAATTTAAGAACTATACTAAATTTCTCTAGATTTCTTAAGTGAGATCAGAATTCACTATTTTTACAATGCTTGATATAAATTAAAAAATGAAGTCTATCCAAACAGGAAATCTTGCACATAATCACTGCAAGCTTTCCTCATTGCAATATCCATGACCTTCAACTTGAAGGTGGGGAGATTCAGAAATTTGGTGTGCTATGTTCTCAGTACCTAGTTTCTGTGTTAAGTGTCAAACGTGGAAATCTGTGCTAAATTAAAAAAAAAAAAAAAAGAAATAAAGCATTTACTGCTCAGTTAACAATTTTAAGTATGGTTCAGTAACTCATGGTTTCAATTTGAAGTCACTTTGTCTAACTGTGAAACAATATTGGCTTTGAAATACCACCCTGTTCTGTAAGTATTCAGCAGATGCTAAATTTAAAACAGAGGGGAGTCTTAGTGCTGCTCTAATAAATTCAGCAGAAAGTTTGGATTAAATGATTAAGTCACCTGAAAAAGAGTTTCAAGTCAGTAAATAAACGCTAATTTTTCAAAACAAAATTAACTGCAACAGTGTTTTGTTAAAATATCTTCGTGTGGTACCTGAGAGATTTTTCTGGTTTTCAATGGCTTTCTCCAAAGCCAGGTACACCACTAGCCAGCCTGATAGGTTGGCCAGCTTTATTTATTTATGCACCTGAAGCTGGTTCTTCTTTTCTATTCAACTCTTAGTTTCCATATTTTTATTGTTTGAGAAAATCTCTGTTTTCATTCAAGATACAGGCATCGATTAATCTATTTAACACTCTCAGATAAAAACCAGAAAAATTCCAAAGGTATGAACAGGTCAGACAACACCATCCCCAGTGTCAAACCACCAAGTTTTATACTACAGCTTCATTATCTGGTTGGAACAGATTAGCCACACCAACTACTACAGTCAGAAGTCAACCCTAACTCTTAACCTGGTGATACTGCAACACCAAACATTGGTGAATCACAAGCCAGCACCCAGCACAAAACTTTTCCACATGTTTTACAACTCCCATAAATATTAATTTATGTCACATAAAATTGCAATACATTTATGGCTCTGATCTTACTTTCTGCAATGCCTGTTGTCAAACAAAATTAAATCTCTGTGCAAGTTGAACAAATCATTCTTGAATAAAGCGATAGAGGATTCTCATCATGATGATGCACAGTTGCATTCTGTTATATAGAGGCGTACATCTTCAGTGATCTCACCAGTAGCCCTAATGTGGCTGAGAGGTAACCTGGGTACAATGCTGAGGGAGGGTTACCCAGCATGTGGTAGATTTAAAATACGGCAGCTTCTGACCCAGGCTCACTCAGCAGTGCGGAACAACCCCAAGACTCACAGCACTATGCATTACAGGGATACCAGTTAGGACAAGCCTTACAGGGAGCAGCAAGGGGCTACCAGTGCAACACTTACACTGTGGAAACACATCTGATTGTGGGGTTTTTATGGCCCCAGTATGCTGTTGCATTGGTATGTGGATTACACCTGCGGAAGGCTTCCTGCTACTGAATGTTAACAAGCTATTATTACTGTTAAAACCTTAGTGTTTTGCTACCTAGCTATGCAGAGTCCCAAGTGAAATCATTCTGCCTTCAGGTGGCCTTAAGGGTGAATGCTTTTGGAAGACAGTCTATTAAAATTAAAAGGGAGATGAATATGTATCTACATGTCACCCAGTCACACAACCACTTCACACACTTTACAGGCATTATAGCCTATAATTAAGGTCACTCAAGACTTGGCATCATAAAACTCCATTAATTAACAACTTTGTTAAGTTCTTATTGTTTAGGCAGAAATGCATCATACCAGGTATCTGCCTTTGGCTGATATTTCTGGTTTTAAGAGAAAACTTCAACTCTAACAGCTTAGCTCTTTCTGAAAATGTGATTAACAGAAAATTCATAATCTCTTTCATCCTTTCCTCAGTCTATCATGATTCCTTTAGCCTTTTTCTTCAAATAGTTCTAGACATTTACCAGCTCTGAAATAAAAAAATGAAACCTGCCTTTGCCTCTTCTCTGCTATTTCAGTCAGCTACAGAAAACAGAACAAATTAGATTAACAGAAACCAAACCAAGCTATTCTGCACAGTCATTAAAAGCATATCCTGATTTCCTGGGTGAACAATTAGACACCGTGATGCACTTTGCTAACGTCAACAGGTAATGAGCTTTGACAATATCCTAGGCTTACAAAATGCTGACACAGCACAACTTCAGTCTACTCTTTGGATCTACCCAACCAGTACAATTCATCTTTCACTTTGCTTTCCCCATGTTAATCTCTTTTCCAAGCAGGCTACTATGGCCCCTTGTCACAGGTACATCTAATCCAGCAGCAGACACGAGTCTGAGATGCAGCAATGGCTTTACCAGGGTTAAGTTCTGTTACCAGTTACTTGTCAGCATAGACAGTTTTAGAAAATAGATAGGACAGATCTAAGGCAGCAAAACCCCTGCTGCAGGGGTTATCATCTCAGGTGAGGGAAGGAGCAGGTAGGCCAGCTACCCAATTTAGGGGTGTGTTATAATGGCCACCTATTCACTTTACCCTCCACTTGAGATTATCATCCCTGTTGTCAAAGTGAAGCAAAGAACAAGACCTTGCTTCCACCACTCCAGAGTCAACTTTACCTGCCCTGGTAGGATTCACTGCCTCCAGTTACCTACACCATCCTGCCACCCAACATAGCTGCTTGGTAGCAGACACAGCAGGAAGGGGAGTATATTCACCATCCACCATTGCAGGTCACAGATTAGCATCTTTATTCAAACTGCTGGGAGCAGCTAAAATTTGGCAACGTGCCTTCTTGCCACCTCTAGTAGAGGGCAGTAAGCCCTGGCAGAGGAGCAGTTCAGACTGCCAGCAGCAATGCCCTCTCTTATCTAAGCAGCAATTTTGTACCTGCCTGGGGCAGTGGAAAAACCTTAGTCTGGCCTTGCATATATGCACTGTAACAAGGTGATATACTGTAGTGGTGACATGAATTATTTTAGCTGCTCTGAGCAAAAGCATAAAGTTTTGCAATGGCCTCTAGTGACAAGGAGATTACATTTTGTGGTTACTTTTGGCTGCCATTGTTTTTGTAGCAAAATAGCCAGCCTACTCCCTAAGGAAGGAAATGTGCCACTGGAAGCGCATATATATTGCACACATCGAGAGGTTACAGACACAGCCCCATTAGTATCACTCCCTTGCATGTCTTAATTCTTTACTCTCAGTAAGATCCTGCTGATTATAAAATATTTATCATAAGAAGCTAATGAACAGAAAAATAAGCCCTTTGAAAATGTTCTCAGGAATAATTTCTCTGCATCTTTTTTTAAAGTGAGTAAAGCTGAGATTTTGCCCGAGCTGTAAGTTTTCATATCGAGGACAGGTGAGACATTACGTTAGCACTTGCTCTCTCTGTGGTGCCTTGGCTAAGCCCAAAGCTCACCTTTGATATGCAGTGGGGGAGCAGAAGGCTGCAAGCTTCTAGCAGAGTTCCTGGGAAGTCAGGGGGCTTAGTTAATTTTGCACAAGTTATTCACCTTCGAGATTAGAATGGTGGTTTTATTTAAATTATATTTTTATACTATATATTTAAGGCATAGTTTTATATTAACATATCTATGTGTGTATACATATGATCTGCTTGGGAGAAGTTTTCTTGCTTAAGTTACAGAGAATAATTTTTACATCATTAACTCAAGATCCAGTTTCTTCTCTTTGGGGATCCTAGTAGTAAGATTTATTGTTTTAAATACCTTCNGTGTTTGAATCTGCTTCTTTACAGCTGACCTAAGCTACACCAGCATGACAGGCTAACATGAAGGGCAGGGGAGGGTGTGCGTTTTAGACTCCTGATGCTGGGGATACCTCCCTCCCCGTCAAAATGCTGATTGCAGACAGACACATATTCAGAATACATGGGGCAGAAGAGCTGTACAAAAGTATGTTTGCTTTGCAGCTTTCATTGGTGATAAGACACTTGTGATAGGCAGGACATACAAGACTCCCTTAGTCTTCAGAAGGAGACAGAGAAGGAACCCTTGGGGGAAAAAAAAATTATTAAAAAAAAAAAAATCAGTACCCAGATAAAAATCTCTTCCACCTGATACACTCAATGTCTTTAATACAAATTGCTTTGTGATGAATGAGACTGATAGAGAAGGAAACAAATGGAGATGCTTTAGGCACATAAATGCAAATGCCTTGTCTATGAAATAGACACAGAAAGCCTTGTCTTCCATTTTTCTGTGTACTTTGTGATTCGTCGGGGGAGACACTGTATAAATGTACTATTTTGCATACTAGACTGATTTAGTTCCAATCTTCACTCCTACATCAAATGCACTTGCATGCAAATCATGTTCAATTTCTAAGGAATGTAGATTTTTCTACTGGTTCAATTTTCTAAACATTTCTCATTGGATAATGCAGGTTGGAAGGCACCTCAATAAGGTTTCTTGTCCAACCTCCCTGCTCAAAGCAAGCTTAGCTGTGGGGTCAGACCAAGTCACTCAGGATTTTATCTAGTCTAGTCTTGACAATCTCTGAGGACAGACGCTGCACAGTCACCATGGGCAACTGCTCCACTGCCTGTTTTCATAGTGGAAAAAAGTTTCTCCTCATGTCCAGTCTGAAACTCATTTCAATTTATGCCCATTGTCACCCACCCTCTCACCACACAGTGCTGTGCATAGCCTGTCTCCATCCCCTCAAGAACCTCTACCCAGGCACTGGGGGGCTGCTGTTTGTCCCCCCACAAAGCCACCTCTTCTCCAAGCTGAGCAAGTCTGAATCCTTCATCCTGTCCTCATAGGGCAGGTAGTGGTGGCCTCTGCTGAAATCACTCTGGTTTCTTGTACCAGGGAGCCCAAACCAGAATGTAGTTCTTGGATGGGATCTATTGAGTGCTCAATAGCAGATAAACACTTCCCTTGATGTACTGATTGTGTGCCTGGTGATATAGCATAGGACGTGGTTGGCCTCCTTTGCTGCCAGGGTGCACATCTGGCTCACATCCCCTCCTCAAACCCCCATAGGGCCCCTCCCACAAAGCTGCCCCTCCATCCCCCCAGCCTGTATCCTTGCCAGGGGCTCTTACTTCCCACAAACAGGACTTGGCATTCATTCTTCCTGAACTTCATAAGGTTCCTGTAGGCCCATCCCTCCAGCACACCCAGGTCCCTCTGGTTGGCAGGCTTGTCTTCAAGTGCCCTGTCCGGTCCTCCCAGTCTGGTGTCATCCACAAACCTGATGAGAGTGTACTTTGCCACCTTCTTCAGGTCACTACTAAAGATGTTAAACAGGACAGACCCTCACCGTGTTGCACTTGTCACTGGCACCCTGCCAGACTACAACCCATTAACCACTACCCTCCAAGCCTCATCATCCAACCAGACAGTTACCCATCTAGATATCCATCCTAGCTTAGATACAAGAACACTGCAAGACAGGATTGTAAGCCTTGCTAAAGTTGACATTCTTCGCTTATCCACAAATCCAATCATTTCAAAGAAATGAATCAGGTTGATCAGTCATTTACCACTGGTACATCCAGACAGGCTGGCCTTAATCACCCTCTCCTCCACATGCCCAGAATTTTGCTCTAAGAACTGGAGGACCACTGTAGTCTCATCTGAGTGGAAGCCCTTTCAGTGTAAGGTCAGGTGCTCTGACCAGTACTGGGCTTGATAACCAGAGGAGCTGCTGCTGAGCCCCACATAGCCTGGCAGTATTCTTTGCCCCTTCCTTGTGTCCTATGAAAACAAAGCCTATAGGAACTACAACCTTAAGGAGCGCTCGGTACCAAAAGTTCACTCCATTCTGAAACTGCATCATCTGTTTGGGACACAGTGCTGCTGCTTGCACTGGGACACACTCCCCCCAGAGCAGAGGACATGGGCCTGCAGGGAACAGCTCAGTACCACACCACTGAGCAAAGGGGGCACACTGTCAGCTGCACACTGCCACCAGCTGCTATGGGCACAGCCTATCCCAAGTAACCTTTTGACTCTTTTCTGGGCTGTTTGTGATCCTGGGCACATCTCAGGTGGTGCTGTGACCACCAGCCTGCCCAAACCAAGCCTAAATATTTCCTTCCCAGTGTCCAGTCCCGCACTGTGTTATGGAAGACCCATTCCCACTACAACCTATTCGCAACATCACTATTGCCATTCCAAAACAGCATTTTCCAGTTCCAGAGAGTTTCCAGGTGACCATCCAGACCCCACTAAAACCAAGACCCATAGTGGAGGGACTGTCAGTTTTTTCTTTGTACAACACCTCTCAGAGTGCTGGTCCAGGATGGGGGTGCCAACATCCTGCAGTAAGGCAAGCAAACATCCAGCTAGATGAGAAGACAGAATGGAATGAGAGAGGAAAAGAGTTCATCACGTGGTTGTGCTGAATAAAAAAAAAAAAAAAAAGGGGGGGGGAAGAAAAAAAAGTTTTAATTGCCCTGGGGCTTAGTAAACATGCAGTTGATTTTGAGTCTGGGAGTTAATGCCAACACAACAGTTGGTCTTCAGAAGGGATTTACTAATACAGCAACTTTTAATTAACACAAGGTCATCACTAAAAATTACTAGGCCAATTTGCTGTTAAATAGCTTCCTCCAGGGGATGTGACCTTGTTGGGGTGCGAGCTACTGCGTTGTGTCTGTGAACAGCCTGGGCAAGAGCTGTGTTTCCCTGAGGAGACAGGGTCACCATACGGGGCTCCCAGTGCTCCCCACATCTATTCATGCCCAGGCCCCTCTCTCCCCTCACTGCCCTGCAGATCAAAGTGGCCTTCTGTTCCCTTGCAGACTGACAACACCTGCAGCGTCCAAGGCCATCAGGGGTCTGTGTCAAGGTTGACTGTAATGAGCCAACACTTGTAGAATAAAATTGTGCAACAGCCTTTGTGCTGGTTCCACCTGCCCAAGCACCACAACCACGTAGAGAGATTTAGACCATAACAGCTGTATCCCTCAAGTTTCCTCTGCAAGGCACTTCCCACTGCAGATCCATAAACAACAGTGTCTTGGAACCCTTCTCTAGGATGAAGTCCATGGAAATAGAAGCTTCAAGGAGCTGGTGCAGAGGTGCATTTAATTTCTTATGCAGCACTTTCTCCACGGCCTTCAGACACACAAATTTCTGCACCTAATTTTATGCAGAGGGCTGGAATGGCATGTCTAGGGGAGTACTACAACTTCTCACACTTGTCTTTGCTCTTCCTTTGCCTGGCAGAAAACGCCTCATCCTACACATCCTGGCTTCTTACCTAAACCTTCCCAACCTCACCCCTGCTTTCAATGCACAGACTAAAACATCCAATTTGTTGCTTATTTTCCAGAATTCAGAAGAACCTTCTTGTGAAGTGAGCCAGCAAAAACACTCCTTTATCTGCCCCAAGGAGAAAGGCAGCTTGTGCTGATAAGTGTCCTTTGCCTTTCACTGTCATTCTTTCACGCTTTGCCTGATGAATTTCCAGCCCTCTCTGCAGTTGTAGGCAGCCTTCATAAGAACACAATTGCAGAGGCTGTTCTTAGTACCAGGAGGTAGGTAGGTGCTGAGATACTTGATCATCATTCTCTTGTTATGCATCAGTGTAGAGACAGGATAAAATCTTCCACAGGTAGCTGCTGGATGACTTCTGCTCCTTCTGGAAGATATAGCAGGACTGGTACCTGTTGCTTAGCCTGACCTGTGCATCCTGCCTGATGGCAGAATGGCAACAGAGGGAAGGCAGTGGGAGAGATGGCACTGTGGGGACAACTGGAGAGGTTTCATCCTGCCATTTGGGGGTAAATCCTACCTCCAGGCTCCTACCGGGACTTTTGCAGTAGGAAGGAGCATGTTAATACAGCCAAGGCTAAGTAAAACCAAGAGGGGAAATACCAGATGAGAGGAAATTCAGAGTCCATCCATTAGTGCCATATGCCAACAGTAATTGGTCTGGCAACCTTCTTCTCAGCCTTGCCTCAGCATCTACTTGCACAGCCACATATCAAGGTACAGGCTTGTTACCCTTGTATACCCTTATGAGCAACAGAATAAATAATAATTTCATAATTATAATTAAAATTACATAAAATAATTTCATATCACTTAAATACCAGCTTCACTCATGTCTTATCTGATGTCTTTCCCTGTGCTTCACTTAAAGGTATTCAGAAAAGGAATAGGATTAGGAGTTCAAAAGATAGAGTTTTAAAAGTCTTTTATGGTAAAAAGATAATGTGTAAATTGGAGTAGGCATGAGGAACTGGGCTAATCAAGATCAAATCCTACCCTGTACCTTTTCTTAAGCAAGTCAGCAGACTTGCTAAGGCCTTTTACTCTAGGGCAGCAGAGTTCTACATTTTCCAGTTTTGCAACATACTTCACTTTAGCTCCTTTTCAGTCTTCATTCAACATGCAAAACACCTCATACTGTTCTTGCTAAACAGTTCTTCACAGGGCAAGCAAATAAGTGATTCTTTTTATCCTTTCTGAAAATTTCATATTCTTGAATCTTTTGCAAGTCTGGGAAGGTGGAACTCATTTGTAAATAAGGTCCTGGGAAACAAACATGGCCACAGCTTGGCAGGACCACAGCCCTGAATGAGCTCTTTCATTTTCAGCATGTTTGGTAACTTGGGTTAAAGAACAAATGGTGGTTTTGATAGAATATTTGAAACACAGCAACTAGAGTGCTGCAGTTACCTTTACCTAAAAGAGATTCATATAATGATAATAACTAATTTTTCAAAACATTCCTCTCCATACCTCTTAAAGTAAGCAGAGGTGCCTCAAAAACACTAGGAGCAGTGGTATAATTCAGCCTGGCTAAGTGCAAAGTTGAAAACAAGTGGGGAAAAAAGAAGTTCACAGCAGATTAAGCAGAACAGAATTCACATATGAAGCTGCAAGTAGAAAGGTGTATTAATTTTCTGATTTCTTTCAGTAAATTACTATATAGCCTTGCTGCTATGCCAAAACTGATGCACCTACTCACAGTCTGCACCAAACCTACGCAAGTTTGTAGATTTGTGACCTTTAGAATGACCCCCCATGCATTCAGAAGTAATTAGGCTACTCTTGGATATTTGGTCACAAGAATTCAGTTGTAGCATTGGTGTGTGTATTTGGAAAAATTTTTAAACAAGAAACATAAGGTGATAAAATACTTCAGACCACAAATAAAACGTCTCATCTTGTGATCGTGCTGGTGGTAAGCTCACAGAAGGAAGTGACAGATTCAGGAGGGTTTGGGGCATAACACACAGCAAAGAACACTCATCCCTGCCAAGTGCCAAACACCCAATAAAAGATTTGCAGATGCAAACTGCAGTGAATCCCATCCTTCAAGATGAATCTTGGAGCACTGTTTGGAGAAGAAAGTCTTATTAATTTAACAATGGACAAAATGAAACCTGACCTTAAAGAACCTGGAAGTGAAGCTCACCCAGTAAGAGCTGCAAGTCAACCCACCTGCCCTGTAATCTGAACAGAAAGAAATAGTATTTCCTGAAAATTCTAAGTACAAGCCGCAGCACGAAGTTGTCAAAAATATCAGCATCAAGTTAATGGTTGGTTTGGAGATTCTGTTCCTTGTCAGATCATGTTATATACTCCTCTTCAGGGAATATTTTTATCCTAGCCTCCACTGCATTTCTAAATTAAAAAAAAAAATTATTATTGCATGGTATATTCCAGGTCAGCTGTTTAAACTGTCATATATCTAACTGAAGCTTAAACAGAAAGTAAGGAAAAAAACTGAGGTGAATTTAACTTTTTCTGGCTATCTCAGGTAATTTTTCCAAGAATATCAAAGCTAGAGAAGACTATTAATAAATTTAGCACCAATATCCTGTCATAACTGTTTATTCTGGCCAGATAAAACCACATTTGGTGGAAAAACATTGATTTCCTTTCAACATCATAGCCTGGAACAGCAAAAGCTTTGTTTATAAAAATCCAAATAGCTTTCTCTCTCCAACCTGCCCACTTGGCTTACACATAACAACTCTTGCTGTAGGGGACAGAATGGCCATTTAAAACTCTGAATTGCAGACCATCCAATTTCTGCAACTAAGCTACACCCCAAAAAGATGACTTATATTGGATAAAGATTATCAATGCTTCAGTGTCCTTCTTTCTAACATGAACCCAGTAGATTAAATATTTGTTTTTAAAAGGCAATAACTGTATTTATGGGAAGATGCTTTCATGAGATAGCACAGAAAAACATTTTTTTTGTTCAAAAGGCAATCTATATACAAGAGAGCCACTGGAGTTGGGGCAAGACCAGCTGCCAGGCATCTGGCAGGTTTGTCAGCGTTGGCACACACGTTGGATATCTGGCAGTTAGCTTCTGCATCTGTTAGTTTCAGCAACAGCCATAGCTACATCAAAAGCCACAAAGGCATGTCCTGGTTATTTTTCATGGTGTCTGCATTGATCTAATACATTCTAGGTTCACTGCCCGTTTGGTTTTTTTTGGTGGTGGTGGTTTTTTGGGTTGTTTTTTTTTCCTCTCTAAGAAAGAATATGAAATAAGACGGCAAATACTGGGTGACAACCGGAAGAGGTCCACCATTAATATACCAGCGCTTCGTATATAGATGCATATATATATTTGTCAAGGTCCTCTAGACGCTAGAATGACTGTCTCACAGAGGCAGTGTTCCACACCACCTTCTCATGCCATGCTGTCCATCAACAATAAGTAATCCATATGGAAAAAATAAATTATTCCTCTTATTTAAATGTCATTCCTTGTGGTTTAGCTTGCCAACTTTTTAATTGATCTTGGGCAATGTTACCCTCTATTGGTGTTTCATAAACCTGTAGGCTTAGTGCAGTGATGAACATTACTGGCTAGCCTAGGGCCACTAGTGCTCTTCCCTGAATACCAAAGAAGAAAGTGAACACACCAGCAAAAAACAGGAAACCACATTTTAGCAAATCTAAAGTCTAGTTTCATATCTTAAGGACAGTATAAGGCCATATTGATCCTGAACACACAGTCTGACCCTGTCCGCCTGCTCACCCCACATTGAGACCAGCACAAACAACCAGGAGGCCACACAGTAAACCAGAATTAGGAAGCTAATCTCAGCAAAAGCTCAGTATTTGGGCCATATTTGCTGAGCTAGTTTCATTTGGATCAGTTTTCCAAGCTGGCTTCCAGATATGTCTGTGCCAGCACACACTGGGGATGTGTTTGGAGCAGCCAGAGGCTGGGACTGCTTCTGGCAGTGAGTGCAGCTCAGGTGCAGAAGCAGACACAGCACAGAACAACCTGACACTGCAAGGAGGGTGCTTAGCCCTGTGGGTTTTGCAGGGGTGCTAGGGACCCCGACCCTGCCAGCATCTCCCCATTAGCTCTTGCTGTTAGCTTTAGATTACGCAGTGCTCCTATTCATATCTCAGTCTAACAGGAAGTAGTGCCATGACTTAAGCCACATCAGCTGCCCCTCCCAGCAACTTGGTGGCCATTCATTTTCACCAGTTCATATCCCAAGTTCACCACTTGCCTGGTGGCACACATTTTTCCCCTGCCCGCACTAGGTGTTTAAAATACATGCAAATTTTACCTTTCCAGGTAGAGGATGCTTTGAGATATACAGACTTGGTTAACAAGACTGCCTTAGCATATAACATCTGTTGAAGTTTAGGGTATTTTTACATCTCTGCCAATATATCCTTGCCACTCATTTTATAAATTCTGCAATGTTTTACATTTACCCACTACAGGAAACTATCTCTGGTATCTAAGGCGATTTAATTGTCATGATACTGCATTGCTTGTTATCACTATACTACAAGGAGGTATTTATGGTAAAATCTATGTTAAGAGAAGCAAAGCTGATTTTCTTTGATGTTGGACCAGTAAGGAAAAAAATAACAGCTTTAATACTTTCAAAGAATTTGGAAAACATCTAGAAGAAAAAAAGCAGAAGTATGCCATTCCTGGTAATGTTGTTTTGGGGGTTTGTTTAACAAAAAACTCACTGCAAAGAAAGACAAGAGATCCAGCACTACAGCAAATATTCTATATGTTTTTCACCTGACATGTCTTTTTTTAAGCACATTTCACACAGCTCCCTACTCTGTGATCTCTGTGACACTTCATTCTTGGTGGGACACTAAGAAACCTATTTTTCTACTTTTGTCTCCTGGCAATCTGAGGCTTTTCAGCCTGCGGATATCTCACCCACTTCTTCCTCTTTACAACCACCTTCCCAACAGTTTGGATCATGGTGATGCTCCCCCCCAACAGCTTCAACCCACTAATATGCTTGAGCAAGAAGAGATGTTTTTGCCTCATTCCTGGTGGTTCTGCCATACACCTTCACCATCCTCCAACCTTTGTCAGCATGGGAATTGGGGAAGAGAAGCTCAAACCTTAAAGTCAGACAACAAACAGTGTTCAGAGATAACTGTTTATACTAGCTAGAGCCTTAAAGCTGCAAGGGAATAAGTCTCAGGCTAGAAAAACACAAGTTTTAACACTAAGCCGCAGTAAGATCACACTCAACTGCTCAGGTTTCAAAACCTGCTCCTGCAAAATTATGTGCACAGGAATCCACTGCAGGTGTCCCACCATTTAACACCTGAAGTGCTGCCATGGTATCACCTCAAAAACAACCACCACATTCATTTTATGCTTAAGTCTCAGGGACATTTCTCTGTTCCCAAAGATGCATCTCCCAAATCCCAGGTACGCCCAGAGAGTACATTGGTGAAAGCTTACACAATACCAGTTTTCAAGAAACATCATGGGACTTTATACACAAGCAAACAATGAACGTAGCTGGGAGAGAGTTCATTTACATTTTGCCACTTTTCATCTGTCTCTTCAGTGGCTTATAGTTAATCAAGCCAACACCCCTCCTTTCTGTGTCACAAGCACAAGAAAGAAGTAGGCACTGTACATCCTTCCTGCCATTCTCTTGCAAATGGAGCCACAGCAGAATTCAAAAGTAGTGCACAGAGGCTGAGTGAATTATCCATTTGGCTCCTCTCAAAAGCCAAGGAAAAGCTCAAATGCCAGATTTTCTTAAAAGCAAAGCATCCTGTCAGCAAAATGACACTGACTGTCTGTACTGAGGGCAGTGGGCTTTTTCTTTTCAGAAATAGCACCCATTCATCTGTTGGTTTTTTAATTAGAAAAACTGAAAAATACAAAACCGATGGGGGAAAACAAATACAAAAATAACAAAGACACATTTATCTGCTGAAGGGAAGTGGCAAAGAGCAGCTGTCCTTTAATGATCACCAGGCACGTGAAATTAATCCACATCTTTATTACAAATTTAAACTGCAAAATAAATTAAAACTCAAGTCAGACCAGGAGCCCAGATGGGGAAGGAATAAGCAAAGCTCAGTTTACCCCCAGCCTAGCCAGTCGTCTCTGCAAAAATAAGTACCTTTGTCTGTTGCCACCACAATTATTCTCTCATCACCATTGCTGAAAATGAGATAGGAAAGCCACTGCCCCGTTCTGAACAACGGGTGCTTTACGCCAGTGCAGTAAATTAATACCTCTGATTATTCATAGGGGCTATGGATACACATGCTGTAGAAGTTTAATTTTTAAATTTCCATGAAATACATGCATCTAAATATAGCATAGGAAACAATATTGCATTGATCTAGTCCTTCTCCCAAGTCTTTTCCATTAGTAGGATTCAGTTGTGCGCTGGCAAAATTCCCACTGAGTCCAGGGAGATTCGCACAAGGGAATATCACATTGTTCAGCTACTGGTCCCTCTCTGCTAGATCCTGCATGCCAAGGAGACAGAGCAAGGGGACAGGGCACTAAAGGTTCAAATCAAAGAAGTCGCTGCTGGGATTGAGTGAAGGAAGAGAATAGCTTCTTCCTGGCTCCCAGTAGCCCTGTCCTGCAGGCAAAGATTCCCCTGAAGTACTGCAGGGAGCATGAGACTAAGGCTGCTTCCACATCTTATGCTCTAGGCTGCATCTATGGTCCAGCCTCCCCTTCTGCAAGCAGTCATGCACCTAGGATCAGTCCATTTTTCCCCCCATTGACTGATGACACATTGAATTCACACTTCGCAAAAGAGTACAGGCTGTTTGAACACCATTCTGCCAAGGCTACCACATGATTTTATTATTTATGAGTTCTTTACTTTCAAACATTGGCAGAAGCTTGCTGAAGTTATTACAGATTCCACTTGTGCATAGAAGTCAGCTGAGCATTTAAAAGTGCACTATATATATATTTTATATATATATATAAATTCACAATCAGCTGTGGTGGAAAAAGGAACAGGATTAGCTTTATTTTGTGAAAAATTCCAACAGATTCATGCATGTTTGTTTTTTTTTTTTTCAAAAAACGAAAAAAGTATAACTGCTTGTTCCTGTAAAAAGGCCTTTATTAAAATATAGAACGTACCAGGCACAAGGGTCAGTTCTATAGATCAGTGATTTTAATACACTTTAAAAACCACAACAGTAGAAAATGCCTAAAGGTTTTTCTTAGTTCTCCTAAAACTTAAGAATCAAGCTCCAAAATTGATATTTAAATACAAAAAGCCTTGAATTTTTTTATCATGAGAGGCACTTGTAACTTTCATCTCACATTTTTTAAGTAAGGACAGCTCAAGACAGCAGGACACATTTGCATATGTAGAGTGAATGAGGCAACAAGAGGTAGCAATCAGCATCATGTGGATCATATGACATTTTGTGCTTCTCAATTTTCCTTGAACTGAAAATATCCATTCCCTCCAACGCACACTTTTTTTGTGCAGCAGTACCCTCAGCTCCTAATCAAAATCAGGACATCTGATGCTCAGCACAATAGAAGCACAAAAGGACAAAAAAGCAGGAAGCTAATCCCTTTCTGGTGGGGTTGCAATCTAAATTGACATTAGGAGATAACACCATCACTCTGTTTTACAGAAGTGGAGCCGAAAAACAGAAAGATTAAGGGTTTGTATATGCTAAGGCATTTCACAGTTTTGCTTTCTTCCATGCTTTGTGTAGCTTGTTTATTTAGATTGCAACTCATCAAAACAGGATTATCTCTCCTATGTGTTTATATACTAACACAAAACAGCCATGAATAACTACAGAAGAATTGCTCTTCAGATGGTAATAGCTACAGGTGATTAATAATGATGCAACTCCAAGCATGTAGCTGGCAATACTGTGTTTTCTTTTCTGGGTTACAGAGATTAATAATTTGAGATATGATCCACTGATACTTACGTAGACAACCTGCGGGGGGGGGGGGGAGGCGGGGTGAGTGGACACGAAGAGAAATAGTACTCCTGGGAGTGGTGGGAGAACTGAACTACCTAACATACCTATTTTTGAGAAAATAAAGTAATAAAATAAAGTAATAAAATAAAGTAATAGCTCAGATGAAATCCTTTTCCAGAACAAGGATGTGTCTACCAACCCTTGCTCTAGACTTAGAGATATTACAAAAGGAAAGACAGTGGAGTAGCAGAAAGGAAGCTAATAAGAAGGTAACTAGCACAGATTAGCCAAGCAGCAGAGAAGACTGCTGATACCCTCTGTTTTCAACATCTACTTACATTGACATCATCAGGGGCTCTCAGACCCTGTCTTCTACCAGGCTGCTACAGCTATCACTCATTACCTGCTCAAAACGCCAAAATCATGCATTTCATGTCATTTGATGTGTTTAGGACATTTGCACAGGGTCGATAGACATGTCATGAGAGTTGCAGGAGACCAGGCCTTTCTGGAGCAGCAGTTGTAAACCAGCTCTACTGGGTTTGTCCTTACCCCAAGAGAGGTAAATGGCATTAAATGTCTGCACTTAGAAAGCTGCATTGCATCTCCATGTGATATCTAGGTGTTGGCAATGAAGCACACGCCAAAAGATGTGGTCTCAGGCAGTGAGCCCACAGAAAAGAAAAAGCCAATTGCCAGGATGGTCCACCTAGCCTTGGCCCTGCCCACCCCGGGGGCGGAGGGCCAAGGACAGCAATCTGTAGTGAGCAGGCAACACATTGTGGTAATGCTTTTGCCAGCCTAGACCCAGCCCACAGGCCGCACAGTTCCCACCATGACCACTCTTGAGCCCTGCAACAATCCAAAAGCCTTTGCCCCACTTGAAATGCACAAAGTGAACCCTTAAGATGAGAAAGATCCCTTGTGTAAAGCCCTTTGAGGGCAAGGGAAGTGCAGTTTAATGGGGAAAGCTGTATGAAACCCAGGTTATTAATCAGATTTAAATGGGTAACTACTCACAGCACAGAAACACATGACACTCCATTATGCAACTGGCCTTGAAAACACTGCAGCTTCATCTCTGCTAAGATTTGTGGCTCAAACTCCTGGTCTTTCCAAGCAGAAAGGTTCAAAAGGAGTGATTTATACAAGAATTGAGATGATAGACAAAGCAAATATATTAAAAGAAATCTATCATTTATGAGATAGATCATATACTTTGAAATCAGGACTTGGGGCAGATACTTCACCATGAGCACAGCCCTGAGGAATGCTGAAATCATCCATCAATAACTCTTTTCACAAGACAAGTTCCCTGAGGGCAGAAGGATAATACCAAGCTGGGTGGTAGTTTTTAAGCAGCTGGACACAAATTGGGACTTGTCGGTTGTTGTTCCCAGGCACTGCATGTCAAATTGGAATAACCTGTTGTGCTCCCTCTTATTTTTTCCCCATGACTGGCTGCAGAATGCAGGAGAGGCACCTGTTGACTCCTGGATTAGTTTCCCCTGTGATGAACAGCTCTTATCAATCATCACTCAATGAAAGATTTCAAAATAATGGTTTCTTCTCATTTTCCCCATAGTGAGAGATTCAGTGCAAATAGAAGCCAAGCTGCAATCTGCTTTTCTGACATCTGAGCTCTGCTGAGAAAGTTTCTTCGCCAAGTGGTATTAGAGGCTTTTAGTATTTTCCAGGGTGATTTACAAAAGCCATTTCAGAACCAAGCTGCCTAAGAGTGTAGCAGTCCAAGGCACACTGACATTAGAAATGCCCATGGCACATCTAGTCTCCCAGTAGCTTTAGGCCCAAATAGGGGAGGGGTGGGGTGCAGTATATGAACTAGCTTCACAGTAGCTCATAACCTGCAGCAGAGAAGATGCAGCTGCCTGGAAAAGTCTCAGGAAACTCAGAGGCCCACTAAAGCAGTCTGTGAAGAGAGCTGTGCTCCATGTTGTGTGTCAGGGAACAGGATGCCTTAGCCAACAGCTCACCTCAGCACCACTTACTCAGTGATGCTTTTGATTTAGCCTTTTTGTAGCTAAAAGCTCCCTAGGACAGATGAGGACTAAATGACACCTTGAGCTCCAGTGCTGCCAACATGAACTAACTTGCAACTACCCAACACACACTCCAGCAGTCACATTTCTAATTGATGCGTGCCCACAGCAGCAACATAATCACTAAAACACAGTGGAAACCAAGCCCAGCATCTTCCCCTGCTCAATGCTTGAGGGTCTTTTATCTAGCAACCAAGAATGGACTTTCCCTTTCCTCTTTGCAACCAGACCCAAATTCAACTTGGTCCTTGTCTCTTGTTCAGCACCCCCAAAACTCCTTCACTGAAAACAGGCTTAGTATCTTCCTTACCTGCTTGGATCTTCCAGCTATCTTTGTGGACATCCAAGGGGGTCAATAGGCAACTTCTAAGATTTTCCTCATGTCCACTATTAGCAGTTCCTGATTGACATGTCATATATTTGGTGAGCTAAGCATCTTAAGAAATCCTACAGAGCAAAAGTTTCAAAAATAACTTGTGAAGCTGCTTTTAACAACTGCCTTACAAGTGAGGAAGACTGTTGTAGCAGACAACCCTTGCGCCCCAAGTCATTAGAGGATGCTTTGGCAGTACAAATTTCTCCTTTGAAAACATTACTTTTGTTGTTCCAGTTGTTGGCTGCAAAGCAATATTGACTGTAGATCAGCTTCAGGAGAGGTAAGTCAAATTATTGCTCTTCTTCTGAGTTTCGTAAACAACTAAACTATTGTCAAGAGAGCAAATAGTGGCAGACAATGTGAAGTAGGCTTTAGCATTCTATCTCAAAGTTTAATACAGAATACATCTTCAAAAGGCCTGAAGACCTCTCCATTGAGAGTGAAATTAAAAAAAAAAAGAACCCAGATAGGTGTACTCTGACAGCAAAATATCCCCAAGAATGTTGACCCCTCATACACATCTACTGAATAGATATTTCCTCTAAGCTGAAAATTTCTCTCTAGTGACAAATTAGGAAGCTCTGCACAATTATGTAACTCCAGCTAAAAGACAGCAAAATTGCTATATGAGGAGCCAACATGTAGTTTGACAAACATTTTCAGTAACAGTTTAAGCAGCCTTCTATCACACATGCCCTCACTGCTGTCCTCCCTCAGGTCCAGGGCTGTGCATCACACCACATTAACTCAGTTCATTCCGTTTGACTTTCTTCTTCTTTCCCAGGGGATGGTGAACATGTTACCACTGCACTGGGTAGCTGTTGCCAAAATCACATGGGAGACTGTGGTATTTCTCCTAGTGGATCTTTCTCAAGCATCACAGGGGCTCCTTATCTCTGGCCTAGTCCAGATGGAAGAGCTGTGCCAGGGACACAATTGCTGAGCAAAGGATCTCCAGCATGGTGGGTTCCTGGTCCAGGTTTGGCTTGTTTCAATTGCCCAGTGTACCTCGTCTCTACTTCCTTGAGATGCAGGCATGGCAATTTACTCCAGTATTACTTACTTTAAAACTGAATTTACACTCCTTTGAAACCAAAGTTGGAGAGACTTTTAAGGAATTCAAAGGATAAGAGTTTTGCTGCAGAAACAATGAACAGATGGAAACTACCCAGCAAGATGGAGAACATGTACTGCCAGTCACTGACGGATGTACACTAATCAATCTCTTAGCATGAGCAAATACAGATATTATTTGCATAGGTGCAATCTATACCTCCTTAACATTAGAGTAAGCTCTGTCAGACAAACGTGACCTCAAATGCGATCAGGCTAAATACCCCCTGTAGGTTTAGCAAACAAGAGGAGAATAGCCACTCCCTCTCTTAATTCTCCAAAGTCTCACATATAAAATATAAGCTTTCATTGAAAAAAGTCAAGGAAGACAAAATATTATTTGAAACCTTAAAAAGGCCTTATCACTGATTGTGGCTTGCAGCTTAAGTACAATTATTCTGGGTGGTCTGCAAAGTACTAAGCTTGCTCTGCAGAAAGAAGTATTTTAAGAACAAATCAGTGGGGTACCGGAGTGTTAGAAAAGATGAATTCATGTTGGGAAAACACTTTGTGAAGTCATACACAGAATGCAAATGTTGAAAAAATAAATTATAGCTTCCCTTACCTATTTATTTTCATTTCTCATGCCAAGGTCATAATTCCTTTTTATGTATTTTGAGGATAAATATTAAGATTAATAGATCATCAACATTACGAAGGCTTAGTCTCTGGGACACAAGGTCATTGGGAAGCAAAGATCTACAGTCACTAAACACAGTGATAATAAAAGCTAAGAGCTCAACAAGTCACTTTCATTTTGCCCTAGATTCCCCAGAGGTTTGAGAGAATCTTACCAAGGTTTTGCAGATTGGCCTCACTTTCTGTGTTAGTGGGTACATATGTATACCAATTTATAACACTGAGTGGAAACTTTTTATTTTAATTTATTTAGAAATTCATTTAGAAGGATTTTTCTACATTCTTGCCATTAGAGTGCAGTCACTGCAGCTCTAGATAAGGCTCTCTCCTCCAGACCTACACTACACACCTTTTCTCTCTCTCTCCCAGAGTTGAGGCATAGTCCCAGCTAACAGTGGTTGGTTACTCCTGCCTGGAAATGCAGTTCACAACATTTATTCAGGTAAGCCACTGCTGGAGGTGTACACCTTGAAGAGCTGTACAAGTAAATATGGCAAACACAGAAGAGTGATTTGCCATGCCCAAAGTGTTCCTTTTGTCTATAGCTACCAAAATGCTCTGCCAAGCAGGTATGCATTGGGCCATCTATACTGAAGGGAAATAAACACAAGAAAGGGCAAGTCTGTGCAAGATGACAAAAACAAACAAACAAAACAACCAACAACAACAAAAAACCCCAAACAAACAAACAAACCAGCAGCCTAGAGTCAGAGCACTTGGGTTTTAACACCACTAGACACAGAGTATGAACTCTGAGAAAGCATGGATTCATACCAGAACCAGCATTAGAAATATTGAGGCAGCAAATGAAAACATGAGCTATTGTTTTCCCACTCTAACATTAAATAACATCTACTGCTTTTTAAAACCATGCCCACTCCTAACACAGCCAGCGAGTCTCAGGCATGGGATGCACCTCCTCTATACTATGGCCCAGATTACATCTATGAGAGCCCAAAGCACCCAGCATATGCTAATTTTCCCTGGAAGCAGTAGAGTTTTCAGTGAGATCCAAATTGTAGCTATTTTAAAAAAAGAAAAAAAAAAAAAAAAAAGGGTGTGGGAGGGTGGATTTTTCCTTCAGATTGCCAAAGTCCTGCACCCAACACAGATCATCCAGCCCAAACCAAGACACTGGCACACAGGCTGCAGATGCAATTGAGTTGGGAAATTAGGCTCCCTCTTACAGCAAGTTCCCAGTAGCTGTGAGGAAGAGGCAGGCATGATGGTCTCTTGTTTGTTTCTAGCCTCTGTATATTCTAATAAAGGACTACTCTACCAAAACATATGCCAACTGTGTAACCCCTTATTAGAACAGGCATCAATAATAACATCTGTAAGTCCCTCCATAACCAAGTAAATAATCATTGACAAACCACACACCAATTACAACCACCAAGTGCTATGTATATAAGAGATACTAAGAGATCCCAGGTGCCAGGGATGAGTCAGTTTGGGTGGATGGAAGGGAAAGAGGGGGAAAGTGTGCACTATTTTCTTAAACTAACCTTGTTTTCAGTATAGCACTTCAGACCTATAGGTGAATATTGTAACCCTGCCAGTGGATGCTGGATCCATCACATCCATCTAGGAACTGCCATATAAGGGGCATTACCATGTCACTTCATCTCAATAATGACACAGGAGTGATTGAATATTAACCACATCAATCACTACAGCTTGTCCAAATACAAAGACACCCAAATCTAAGCCCACTCCCATTTCTTTCAACAGAGGTCAATGAAAAATAGGTATATAGCCTACCTGGTGTCTAAAAAAGAAAAAAACCCAACAAATAACTTGCTGTTAAAACTCCATCCTAATACAAAGCAGCCTTCTTCTAATATACGAAAACTCTTTGTATTTGTACAAAGTTTTCAGCTTCCTGCACCCATGGAGGGAAGAAGAAAGTCAGGACTGAAACCTCTTGGGCTGTCCTGACCTGAGACAGAACTACAAGACAGAAAACCAATCTCTTGAGAGTTGTGCAATGCCAAGCAAAACCCAATATCCCAGGTCAAATAATTAGGAGATAAGGAAATTAATCATTTTGGGGCATGGCATACATAAGTTGAACTAGCCTTGGAATATATTACCTCAAGAAAGGCAAAATTGCCACTCTAAATGACATCTGGACACATGGTTATAATGCAATGCAGCAGAATCAGATGCTTGGCCATTCCTAAATGAATAACATACATTCTCTTTGACTAAAATCCAGGATATACATGTACACACTGTAACACTTGCCAGTTATAGAAAGTTTGCCTTGAAATTGTAGAATCCCTTTCCTACTTCACCAATTATACAAGTTCACCTTAAACAGAACCTCAGCATCTGTTGGAAATTTTGCCACAGAATAGAATGAGTCAGATGCTGAACATCACTCACTACATCGATGGCAACTTTAAGGAGGGTACAGTCCCAATTGTCACATTCATAGACCTGTCATATGTTACTTGTCAGCAACATACACAGTGTGACAAAAAATCATCATACAGCAAAAGTAAAATGCTCTATTAGAGAAAACAATAATTTTACATCAAACTTTTTAGGAAATAGAGCTGATGGCTCAGGTAATGAAACAACCTACCACAATTAACTGACTTAAGTATTATTGAACAGCGTCATAAGTGACCTCTATGAATATCTTGCACTTCATGACCAACCATAGTATTTGCCCAAATTGAAGCCAAATGTGAGGCATGATTCTCATGCTGTTATTATGAAACATATATTATATTATAAATACACATTAAATAAATATACACCTATATTTATTTAAATATATAAACTATAAATAAATGAAACACATATGCATGTGTAAATGTATACAGCCACACATACCACACACCAGCCCAGCTAAAACACAGGGAACTCTTTCATTTCTACAATCACAAGATCAATAAACAGCTTTGCATGACTTGGAACAGGGTGCAGCTTTCCCACTACCCAGATCTGTTGTTCCTGTGACTAACACCGGGCTGCACGTTCTCCATGAGGGAGCACATAGACAAAACGTGAGGTTAACGCTACGAATAACATGTTGAGGAAGTTGATAAATTTTAAGAGGGAGGCCAGACCAATAACCCCACAGGCTGTAGCAACTGCACTGTTTTTTTAGCAACCAATCCAAGTTTGGTGTGAAGAAAGTTCAGCCACTACATGCAAAGACAGAGAAAATAAGTGTCAGTGCACTTATGCGTATCTTCGGTCAAATAAAGTGAAAATCAAAACTAAACAAAACAAAAAGGCCACTCCTGCCTTGGACCTTCAGAAGATAATTTTTAACTAAAGCAGAACATTCACAGCAGAAACAGAAGGCATCTATTCTATGGCTATACTATAGCCATTACCCAGCTAAAAACTGTTAAAGCAGTTTTGCTGTAATGCAGAGGGATTTACAAGGCCCTTTGAAGATCATGTATTTGGAAATATGAAGGTCACAGTTCAACATATTCAGCGATAGATTAGAAGCAACCACTGAAGTTGCTGAACATCCAGCTGTAGATACAATTAAGCTATTCCCATAACCATGCCTGAATCAGAGTTGGCAAGACAACCAGCAACATGCAAGAGAAGAGCATATTGGCACACGTGAATGAAGGAAACCAGCCAGCACAGGACACCTTTAGGGGGCCGGACCCAAGGACACCAGCAGGCTGTGCACCTCATTGGAGAAAAAGCACATAGGAGTGGTGGCAAGCCAGGAGAAGCAGCACCTGGAGCCTGTACTACCTATGGGGAGACAGACTGCATGTGAGAGGGGGGAATGATGAACATTTCTCCATATTGCTTTCTGCTTTGGTGCTACCAGCTTGACACAACCCCTACAGAACAGAATGTTTCTTCCCAGGCCCACCAGAAGTTACAGCTTCCTGAGCTACCACCAGCATAGCCCAGAATGGGACAACAGCTAGGTAGGGCTGGTCTTTTTCCAGGATTGACAATCTCTGAACACAGGTAGTGTCACAGAGATGATACTAAACACCAGGGTGGATGAGAAGAACAAACTAAGCAAAGGAGTTTGCCTGCTTAAGGGAATTTATTACTTTTAATTACAAATTACTCTTCCCCTTCACCTCATATTCAGAGAGACAGATTCTCTAATCAGTCCAATGACACTACAGAGAAATAGGACCTCCAACATATATGGAGAAGAAGGTACCTGTACCAAGAGAACAGGATCTAGCACAACCAAATAGATACAGACAGCAAGTATCATGCACAAGAATGGACAGCACAGGCAGCATCCACAGCCTTAGGCAGGCAGGAAGAGGTAAGCCATGCACAATCAGAGGTTCTCAAGAGTTTACTCTTTATCCAGCCTTTCCCATTTGCTTTAATTTGGTTGGGGTGAGGGAACACACAACCAAAAAAAACAACACAACAAAAAACTCACAAGGATCAACTTTCTCTGGGATTTCCAGAATCTTCCAGTTCCCAAACCACCACAGCTGACCCAGGCCCCTTGCATCCAAGTATATGGTAAACTAGAAATTCATTTCATTTTAGAAAAATTAACCAGATTGAGGGGTGGGGAGAAGGCTAAATTTTAAATGTTTGGGGTCTCTCAGGGTTGGGTCTGAGTCCTTGTTGGCACCCCCAGGGAAGTACCAGTAGCATGCCTGGGACTTCAACACAATCCTAGCTCTCCACTGAAACCACGCTTTGAAAGCAGTTTTTCTCTCATTTCACTGAGACAATTACATTTATCAGTTGTCATTATATTTACCAAATAAATTAGAGTTTATCTTTCTTACTTTTCTTAGCCTTCTTCAGATATGAGCTGCATACCTCTCATGCTGAGCAAACGCAGAGAGCCCTTTACAAGAGGGCTTCAGTCTGAAGGAGAAAACTTTCCTGTAAATACAAATCCCCCACTGCAACACAGCTTTGGTCACTGTCTTCCACACCAGAATTGAAACACAAAATCAAAAAAGCCAGATATACAGCTGACATTATGAAGCACTGATAGTGGGATAAGAGAGCTCCACCATCACAGGCACCAGCATACCCCTAAACTCCACACTCCCCCCAATTACTACAAAGAATTGTTAAAAAACCGTCAAAGCATCCATTCCTCAGAACTGATAAAACTCCTTAGGAAAAAAAATACTAAGGAATTATGTACTTACATATTTTGCCAGAAGTCATAGCATGGCAACACCTGGTGCTCACAGACAGAGCTCTGCACAAACATGAGGGTTACTGAGCAGGTTTCAGGAAGAATCTGACCTTCCTTTCACCCAAAGCTCACCAGGACTGCTAGGTCTCTGCAAGTCATTTTGAAGCACAAGCATTTCCACCTGGACTAAATTTGGCTCATTGAGAGAACTGAGAACAAATGAATTCAATTAGATTGGGTTCTGTTGGAATATTTTAGTCCTTAGGAATGGTCCATTTCATAAAATGATGAACCATTTGCATCATAAAGCTAAATATACTACTAGGTTGTGGGATCTTGAATGCTTTAGTGAATTATTTCTTTTATGCTGGATGCAGTACAAGGGGAAGGGGAAGTTGCAAGCAACAGTACTTATATTTTACTTTCCTCCATGCAGCCAAGGCAACAAGGCTACTTAAAGGCTGCGGTTTCTAACTTACAAGAGCCACCCTTTGCTTGCATAATGCTGGCACAATCATGAAATATTAAGTTCTGCCTTTTTCTATGTTATTGTAATCCTAACTGGCTGATTTTCACCCTCCCTCTTTTTCCTTTACTACTACTAGTTCTGGAGTTACAGAAGGTACATTTCCTGTAATTTCAAGGAAACTTTTCCAAGACATTCAGCATTTGCTTTTCCTTCTGGATAATACTATTTGCTTGATCTCCACACTGCCTGAACAATTGCTCTTTCCAATCAGTTTTTTAGAGTTGCAAGGTAAAAATACTCTACATTATAAAGTCCTAGTTAACAAAAAACCCAAAGAAACCCAGTCAGGTCCTTCCCCCTTTGGTCTCTGTCTTCCACACCTGCATTATCAGGGGACTAAGAGCTTCACCTCATTGATGCTTTTGCTTGTTTTTTGCAATACACAAGCCCCTGCTAAGGTAGAAAATTGCAGCCCAGGAAACAGCTTGACGCAAGGGGAGCATCAAACCTAGAATCAATGGTCTTTCATTTCAGGGCAGACGGGTGAGCACAAGCCACCTGCACCTGGCTGGTTAGCAGCTGTTCCTGGCTTTAAGACACTCACTGGGGACACCTGCTACACATCATGGTAAAAACTATGGCCAGCTGAGCTTCCAGAGCCCATTCTAAACATCTAAAGCAACTTATACTAAAAAAGTATTGGATTGAGATCCTCATGTCAACATCTGCAGGAGCAGTCTAAGGCTAAATAGTATTTCTCAATAAAACAATTAAAATCAGTGAAAACAGAATCACAGAATGTTAGGGATTGGAAGGGACCTTGAAAGATCATCTAGTCCAATCCCCCCATCAGAGCAGGATCACCTAGACCAAGATGCATAGGAACATGTCCAGGAGGGCTTTAAATGTCTCCAGAGAAGGAGATTCAACAGGAGTAAATATATCTCTGATAGGCTAGAGTAACACACATCTCCTACAAGGGACTGAGCAGGATCCTGCCCCTCTTGGCTTTGCCATCCCAAAAGGGTCTCCTCCGGATTAAATCCTAGCTATACTCTGAGTTAAACTCTTCCCAATTCCAGGTAGTGAAAGCAAGCTGCTTACCACTGCTCTTTGGCAAGGGCTGCAGCCCCCCTGACAACAGGTTGTACCTCTGTGAGAGCCTGGGCTTCTTTGGGGTATGACACACACCTAAACACTGCTTTTCAGGATGTAAAACATGTACAGATATTTCTGTGTTCTGGAAGGTTCTAGTAACATGCATTTTAAGAAATACATCTGTAAATCTCATCTAAACTGACCAACTTTATAGTTATTGACAGTGAATCTATTAAAAAAAAATAAAAATCACACTTTATTTGTTCCTACCAACTTAACAGCACTTACTCTATATTAAACTACAAGTCACTGCTCCTCAGATCAAAAGTTTAGCATCACCTAATATATACCATTGTCTATGGTATTCATGTTACTTCTTTGAGAATGGGGATTTACCAGTGGTTTGAAAGAATCCCTTTCTAAATCTCTCACCATTAGTCTTGCAACAGTAGACAGTACTGATCAGTCAGGTTGCATTTCTGTAATTACTTTAAGTATTATTTCCACCAGATCCTACTAACTCCCCAGGTGCTGAACATACCAACCCGATCCATAGTTGTTCCTGATTGTGTGCCCATATCTACTACTGGATGGGAAAATGGGGAGAAACTTTTTAATGAGATGCTGTCATCTTCTTCAGTAGAGCTGGCAATTTCAGGTGTACCATCCCTTCAACTTCTTACGATGATTCACTCCTGTAGTCAATGAGTTGTGTTATTGGAAACAGTCACTGGCCCCATGCTTTGTTTGCAGTCATCAAAAAGTATCTGTTGCAAATGTGGCAGCCATTAAATGATGGCCTTACATTTTGGCTTGCGTTGTATTTGCAGATGGAGATAGACACCATAAAATTAGATGCTTACCATTTGCTTTACAATGCTTTTCCAGCAGTTTAGTATTAACTTTTGTGCCACGAATTCAAAGCTCCATCTCAAATTTCATTTTAAGATGCAGGTTACCACAAGAAATATCTTGAGTAGACAGGAGAGGTCATAACTTGATGTTCATGTTTACACTAGCCCAGAGTTGTGCTCCACTTCCAGGAGAGATGGCTTTTCCTGGCTTCCCCTTCCTTGACATCATTTCACCACTCTCCCCACCCACGCTTCCCCAAACACAAAACAGCCAAACTGATGCAAAATGTTCAGGTTCAGCTCTAGAAAGCTCAACATGGTTTGCTGCACAAGGCTTTGCCTCCCCTGTCCCCTGGACATCATTTGATACATCCAGATGTCAACCACGTATGCAGAAAAAACCCCACAGAAAATAATTTAAGCTGTGGTTTCACAGGCAGTTCACATCAATATAAGGTAGCACTGATGCTGAAAGTGGAGGCCCAAGCCTCACGTTACTCACATACTCCTGGCTCTCACTCAAGCTTTTGTTCTAGAGTCATAAGGCCGTGGGATGAGTCCAGATCAGAGCACTAATCTAGCAGAAAACAAATTCCTGTCTTTTTAGCGTTAGTGTTCATTTGGATTGGCAAATCGCTGCATTCCTTGTCTAATCTGACCTTTAAAAAAATGTATTTGTTAACATTGAATTCATCCCCTAAGATTTACAGTGTACTGTTCAACCCTCTTAACACAGCAGCAGCACTCAATCTGGAACCCTCCCTGTTTGCACTGCTGTGCCTCTTCTGCAGCAGAGCCAAATGGTATCCAGCACGAGAAACTATTTACCCTCACCTAGGTGCAGGCACATGACAGACATAAACTGACCCAGGGCTCTGCTGCCCCAGGAGACATCTGGGCCTTCCCTTTGACATGCATCCACCGTTTCCACTACCCTGCCAGCCAGCAGTGAGGTGTCAGACCAGCTCACAGATACTTCCAGGGGAGGCAGCTGGAGGGGTCAGATTCCTCTTCTCCCTTCCCCATGCTTGCTTGCTTACTCATGGGAAGAGTAAACCATCACTGGATTACAGCCTCTGCTAAAAAGAAGTAGTCCAAATTCAGATTTGATAGTGTTTAGGAGATTCAGAGCTGCACATGCACTAACCCCAGCCCCCAGCCAGCAAGAGCTCTAAGACCACTGCAGGGGCCAGAGCTACCTACTGCCAGCAAAGCTGAAGTTTTAAAGCAATTAAAAATGAGGGTGCAGTATGGTCATCCATGGAAGAGTCAGAAGGTCCACATATATGTATGTGGATACAAGAAAGCCTTAATAATCACAAAGAACAGTTGTTATTGTTCCTCTGCAATGAGGGTGTGGTTGTGACACTGCTATTCAGCCCCCTTTGCATACAGTACAGGGAAGCCTTTTCCGACATTTAGGCGCAGTTTGAAAGCTAATCAAGATCTCATAAGTTACCAGGCCTCTTAATGTTATTGAATTTCCCTCCATTTCTTATCTTGAGTAGCTATTACGATTCCAGGTATTCAAGTGAACATCACTCAGAAAAGATAAGGTAATAATCCATTGATATAGGACCTTCGTATTTAGATTTCAGCATATCCAGCTCCCTGTTTATGTTATGTTAACCATAGTAGAAAAAAGGGGGTTTAAATTACCCTGTGTTTCCTTCTCAGATGACATACAGAATAGAAACTACTCAGCAGATGTCATCTATCCCTCTTCAGTAACAGAGAGGAGATTTGTCAGGGTAATTTTGCCTGATTTCCTCAGGAATTCAAAATCTGAGGGGGGGGGTGTTTCACTCCAAAATGCTTTCATTAACACATCCATTATACCTCTTTGAAAGGAGAGATGAAATGACTCGTATCTGTTTGACTAAGCTTTGAGACAAAAACTTCTTTTTAGAGACAAGGTCCTCCAGACTTCAAGGGAGTAATCTCATTCCTCCACCCTCCTTTCCAACATTAAATTCTTAATATTAATAAAGAAATTAGACTTATAAATCAATGTTCTTCAGTACATATGCTGCAAAAATTACATAACCTGCTAAATCTATACCAGCTGATAACAAGCATTTCCTTTCACATTCAGAACTTCTCAGAAGATGCAGAGTCTTGCCACACAACCATTATTTGGTTTCTAGTAAACCAGACAAAATAACTACTCATGAATACATTCATATTAATTAAACCCTATCTTGATTTGAACCTTCCCTTAAAGACTGATATATTTTCAAGCAGCACTAGAAATACTCAAGGTTCATCTGAATAATTTATAATCACCTACATAAAAAAGCAGTTTTAAAATGGGCACGCCAAGAATTTCCCCAAAAATTGTGGGGGAGCCAATGTTTCTTCAAACTGAGAAAAACTCACACAGGAGGGATAAACCAATCTAGCAGCTTGGTGAGGAGGTCCTTTGTCCTCTATTTCATCACTCCTGCCTTCTCTCTGGATGGGGGGCTTTACCTCCTCCTCCCCCCTTGCACCAGCTCTGAAACTTGTCAGACTCTTTACTGACCTGCTTCAACTCTACCCCAACAGAAAACACTATTTTTGCCTTCCTGCCTGATTAATAAAATGCACCAAATGCTAGGTAGATATGGCAAGTGCCAGAGCTGGCTAAGGACAAGTGGACCTCCTGGTGCCAGTGGACCAAACACCCACTCCCAGCCACGTGGTGCAAGCTGCAAGCAGGGTGCCAGGGTGCTCTGCCAGATCAGCAACCCAAACTGGCTCAGGGAGTGGGTCAGAAAGGGCTGGGGAGGAGCAGAGCAGAGAAACTGCTTTCTTCTGGTGGAGGCAACCTGCTATATCACCTTGAGTATATCATTTTCCTCCCAACCTCCACTTTAGTTTCAGGATATTCCTACCCCTCTCTGGGCAGGTACCAGTCAGCTGCAGGGTTGGCAGAAGGCACAATGTAACTATATTTCCAAAGGAATAAAAGCAAGAAGCCCAGTACCTTCATGTCCTGGTTTCACTGGGACAGAACCACAAA
The DNA here is from genome assembly GCA_013401335.1 of Brachypteracias leptosomus. Taxonomy (NCBI): domain Eukaryota; kingdom Metazoa; phylum Chordata; class Aves; order Coraciiformes; family Brachypteraciidae; genus Brachypteracias; species Brachypteracias leptosomus. Next base: position 300,737 of record VYZX01014705.1, read on the forward strand.
GCAGTCATAGTGTGCTAGCCATTAGCAATTTGGAGTCAACCAAAGCAGCTGATCCAAGTTGACTCACAGGTATATCCCATTCCATAAACACGACACACATTATAAAGGGGGGGAAAGTTTACTGAGGATGAGGGTCTTTTGCTTGGGTTTTTGCTCCTTTTCCCCCTTTTCTCAAGGGCTGCCTTCCTGTTTATTGTGACTGCTGTACCTTTCCTGGGCCAAGTATAGCTTTGTGTACTTTATATTTGCATTAGTTTGTCTGTTTCATTAAATTAGTTTATCATTTCATGGTTCTCCTCTCCTTTTTCTGACTCCCATTCTCTGCTGAGGAGAGGTCATCAGGTGATAGAGCAACTGCTATAGTTTAGCCCCAAAGTACAGGATAAATGTTTGTTTTTAAAATTTGTTTAATAACTTAAAACACTGAGGAACTGAGTTTAAGCTTGAAGGGTTTGAAAGTGAAGTTTCAACTTCCAGAGCTAATGTGCTGCCATGGTCTGTAGGCTCAGCAGGCAAAACCTGAGGTGTCCTATCTTATCAATAACAGAACACCACCATCTGAAACTCTGTCAAGTAAGATTCACATTCAAGGTCACCAAGAAAAGACAGACCACACAATTAAAAATCCAAAGTACAATCCCTTAGCCTTAATGCTATACCAGCAAAATGAAAAAAATAGAGGTACATCTTGATCATAAACAAAAATGAGATCTTGGGCTTTCTTTGAAAATGAAGTTGTCTGATACACTCTTCAAAAAAAAAAAAAAATCCAAGCTGCACACCTAATGATAGGATCAGATGGGATAGGGGCAGAAAATGTAAGAGTTGCACTGGGCATTTAAATGATATTCTGGAAAAGAGCGCATCCCCTGCCTATGCATTTAACCCTTGAGGTATTTGCTGCTTTCTGCCATTCAGTAGCACAGCAAAGCAAGGATACAGCAGCTCCTGGGCTGGGATGTGCCTCTTCCGCAAGGAACACACACTGTGCTGTAGCTCCAGCTTTTACTCCTGAATTGGGGGTAAATCTGGGGGTACAGCAAAATCAGCTTGTGCTTCAACCAGGATGCACTAAGCAAAGAGCAGCGTCCCTGTGCTTCGTGGCACACTGCTGGGAGAACTTCCAGCGCTCTGCAGCTCGTTCAGCCATGTGCTGAATCAGGACTAATTTTTGTGTTAACTTGGGTCAGGCAGGAAAGCCTAAAGCCCAGAGAAAGCAAAAGCACCGGAGTTACAGCACACCCACTCTGCCTGAAGAAGGTAAACTGAGAAAACCCAAACAAATGAAAAGCCTCCAAGAAACCGAGAGGACTAGGGAGTAAAAATAAAAACTGCTGATTCGACACATGAAAACTTCACCAGTGATCACACCAAGCCATGTTAAATCCATTCCTATTTCCAGTTCTACACCATTACATCTATTTCTAAAAATCTAAGTCTTTGCTGCAACTTTTTTCAGATTATCAGCCAAAGTAAGCATGCAAGTCTTAGCCTTAACCAATAATTAGTAAAATCCCCATTTTCCACATCCTCAAAGTCATTTTAAGTTCCCCATTAAGAGAATTATCACTTCTCTAATGGATAATAGCAGAGACATTAGAGTTCCTTCTCAACACAAAGCTCTTGAAGAAAAAGTTTATTTTTATGCAGAGTTTGTAGATTTATTGCAAGGTTATCAGGAAATTTCTGAGTGGTCTCACCAGCTTTACATGCTTCGATGTATTTTGAAATGAAAGCAAGAGAACATTTGCTTAAATCAACAACATAAGTCACCAGTTTAAAGGTTAACACTTGATTGCGTGGCACAAGAAACAGACACTCATCTTCCCAGTTCAAGGACTCCCGGGTTTCTGAACAGCGGCACAAAATGTTGCCACAGATTGTCCACTTTTACAGAGATACCAACAAAACGGGATGCAGGGTGGGTGGCCCCAGAGCATCACCTGCTTGGAGCAGGACAGAGGGTGGCTCAGGCCCTGCTCTCCCCATGTCCTGGCACACCACTAGCTTGCTGGGAAGACACTTGGGGGCTGTCATCCATCCCGTCCTGGCAGACTTTCCAACACACAAAATGCTGACATTGACACCAGCAGTTCTGCTTCACGTGGGGCAGCTGCTAAGTTTCCAGAGCTCCCCTTCCAGCCAGAAGACACCAAAACCAACCCCAGCACCCTCAGCGAGATCCTGTTCAACCAACATAAAACCACAGGGAAGATGAAAGTGCTGCGCTGATGGAGTACAGCTGCCCTACATAAATGAAATACAGCAATAAATAAGGTCCTTATCTACTGTGGCAAGGGAAAGGCAGGCTTAGAGAAAGAGGTGGGAGGAAGAGAAGCAAAAAACATACCTAGGGAAGAAAGAAAATCTGAAACAAAATGAGGTTACGTGCTCCTAGATAACACAGTTTTAGTTTGACAGTTGCTTTCAAAATCCCCAAAGCGAGTTAAGACATCAGTCAAACAAAAAGCTAGTCTGTGTTCCTGCAAAATACCAGTGAATGCCTCCTCCTTGCAGCCAGGGTATCTGCACCAGAGAAGGACCCAGCAGTGCTTGGTGCTACTGTGCAGGCAGCACCAGGAAAGTTTCTTCGAGAATCAGTTTGGGCATTGAAGGCAGCAATTCTGAGCCAAAGCGTAAGACCCATCCATAAAAAAGAAGAGTGATTGCTGTAGCTGGGCTGTGTTGTCATATATTGCTTACGTTTGTTTTAATTTTAAACTGAGAGTCACTCCAAGGTTTGTTACACAAACATATGGCACTGGTATTACATTCTACCTTGTATTTATAGAAAGTACTGTGGCAGTCCAGGCAGCACAGAGATGCCAGGATGTTAACAACATTTATTATTAGTATGACAAAAGAACAAAAATAAGCAGGTAGAAATTGTGACTTAAAACTTTAAGGGACCGATTGGAATAAGGGACCAAACTGTGGAGTTATTAGCTAAAATTCCTCCAGTATTAACACACACACAGGCCCCAGGCCGCCAAGCATTGTTATATAAATACACCCTCAGAAAGGTAATTTGTTTCAAACTCAAGTCATGAGAACTGATTTAACACGTTTAATGCCAGCCCGATTAACATCGATGTGCCCTCAGCTGGGTGACAGGAGCATTGAGGCAGAAGTCCGCATTCCTGCAAGCAGAGGAACAAAGCTTTTGGGACAAAGGGTAAACCACAATTATGCCTTTTTATTATCCAAACTGCCATTTCCTCCTTACCTCTAACAAGGCTCGGAAGGCTAATGGCATGCTCATGTAAGCTCTATCAGCAATGAGACTGATAAATGCCATTACTAGATCTTTCCACTCCAGCTGTTAAGCTACAAGCAACAAAGGTTTGAGCCTTCAAAACTTTCCTAAAATAATAATTTTAAAAAAGCAGGATACAGTGCACTGCTAGCACTAATACCGCTGAACCTTCTGGAAGCGTTTATTAGCTTTGGCCGCCGACCAGTGATTGCTGCAGGAGTGGACTGGAGCTCTGGTGCAAACTGGTTAATCTGTAGCTAGACATATTTGTGACTGGAGGGGTTAAGGGAGAGGAGGGGGTGGTGTTCAGCAAGAAATACTCACTGCCTGGCAGGCAAGGCTTCAACAGGTTGAAGGGTTACTTTTCCTTTTTTTCAAAAAATTTTATTGGGAGAACTACAAAACATTTACAGTACAAAGTTTACAGTCTCACACAATTTGTAGTGAACTGACTCCCGAAAAAATATATTACAACTCAAGTTGACTTATCCTTTAGTTACATTCAAAACATACTTCTGTTAAAGTAGTCCAAGAGAGTACATAGTGCTCAATCTGTACCTATGTACAAACAAAACTAAGCTACTGCTCATTCATCCACCGTCCAGGAAAGTTTTGGAAAAAAACCTCCCGACTTTCTACATAAGAAAAAAAAAATTACAACTTTTGGAATTCAATTAAACAAGATATGTTCATGTACTGTATAAAGTTTCAGAACCAAAGATGGCCTCCTCCATTCTTATAAAATAAAGAGTGGCAAAATTTTGCTGCAGTTAAAACCCATCCCTACATTCAAATTATCTCAAGCATTAAGAAAAATACTTATTTGGTTGAGAGATACATTTAAGGCAAGCGTGGACCCTCAAGAAGGCACTGCGAGACATAACACTGGGACCCCCAATTATTGCTACATACTTTGAGACTATATCACAGTGTGATTGGTGGAGTTAGGCAACAAAAAACACTTTTTGGTTACTTCAAACAAGTCTGAATTAGATTTGCCACTCTGAAGTCTGATTGCTAAGTCAGTCTTTTCTTTTGTTGTTGGTTTTTGTGTTTCAACTCGGACGGGCTACAACCATTTACATTCTAAAAAAACCCACAGAAATTCCTCAAACTACTTCCACAGCATCGAGACCGATTTCTATAAAGAAACCATGCAATCTTTCAGATTTACGTAAACAAGGAAAGAAATTAATGAAATAAATATTACATACAATCTCTTAAATTAAGAATTTTACTCATTTACAATAAAATAACCAAGTGAAGTTACAAAAAGGCATATATTACTGTGAAAAGAACACACTCCACATTTCGCCGATTAATAATGGCAATCATAATTTAAACATAATAAAAGAATATATATCTATTGCTTTTCATCATACCCGATAAATACAGTATGAACAAATTACCAATGTATACTTTTCACAAGATAATAAATAAGTTAAATAGTTTCATACTGAGTTGTGTGCAGTGACTCATCCATGCAATCAACTCAAACAGCTAAAAAAAAAAAAAAATTAAAAAAAAAAATAATCAGCAGTTACTTCTCCAACAATTACAAACTAAACTCAGTTGAGTGCTTCCAAATAAAGCAACAACAACAAAAATTGTTCTAAGCCGAACATCCACTAAGTGGTGGCAATGGAACCAATATTAAACTTTGGAATGAAGGTTTCAGCATTTGTTATAATAATAATATATAGATATATAAAAAAAGAAGGTTGTTATCAAGGCATATTCTTGGCAGGATGTTGGATTTTTTCCTTTTTTTAAAAAAAAACAACTTATAGGTTTAGTACGTTCTGTGTTTTTATTTGAACTGGACTGAAAGACAAACTAGTTTGTAACTTCTTCTGTGTGTGTCTGAAGGTTTGGAGGAGCTGGGCAGGCAGGACCAGCGCTCCCCGGATTGTTTGTTGCTTTCTGGTGGTGTCTTGTCTAATGCTCGCCCCTTTTTTTTTTTTCCCCGAACACAGATGGAATGGCTGCTGCTGGTGCATATCATAACTTGTCTCCAAAGAACAACAACAAAACCCCGAAACAAAAATCCCCTTCTTCCAAGGTCTCTATATAAAAATAGGTTAGTTAAGTTCGTGTCATTTGCCCTTTTGCAAAATGCTTTTTTTTGTTTTGTTCAGCTCTCGGTGTGTATATATATATAGATATATATATATAAAAAAAAAAAGTGAAAAAAGAAGAAAAGGATTCACTTTCTTCGCTCGTTAACTTACTTGCTCGGCAGGCGCAGGGCCCGGCGGCGGCGGCCCCCGGCCCCCCCTTTAGTCGTCGGAGATGGAGAGG